>AYEL01078855.1:0-30672 GCA_000484575.1 Olivierus martensii
ATCATCCACATACCTATTAAAGAACTTCATTTCTGGTTGTATGTGCGTCATTACCTTATTTTCTATAGATCTTAATAGGATCTCTGCCAGTGTGCCCGCTATGGGGGTCATAGTGTGCCAGCCCCATAGCGGGCACACTGGCAGAGATCCTATTAAGATCTATAGAAAATAAGGTAATGACGCACATACAACCAGAAATGAAGTTCTTTAATAGGTATGTGGATGATTAGTTTTATGGAAGGATGACTCTAAAATAGATCACCTAGCAGAGCAATTTACCTTAGAAGAATATGGTCTCAAGCTTAAAAAAGACCAGGTGAGTAGAGAATCAATACATTATCTAGATATACAGCTACAAGTCCAGGATAGGAAGATCATAACAAAAGTTTATAGAAAACCAGCATACCAGCCAGTGTTGATTCCAAGGTGGTCTAATGACCCGACTAACTATAAAAGGTCTGCATTTAGAAGCTTATATAGGAGAGCCCTATTGTATTGTACAGAAGAAGAAGATTTGAGGAAAGAACTGAATTATATTAAGAGTATAGGGCTAAGACACAGTTACACGGTAACGTTTTTGAGACAGATTTTATGGAAGGCTAAGAAAAAATTAGCAGCAATAAATGACGAGATAAGAGCACAGAGATCAGACATTAAAGATTTTGTCTTGGTTCCATATCATTTGAAGAACATTAATGTGATAAAGAAAATAGCAAAAGATATGAATAAAAGGATTGCGCCGGAAAGAGGGACCACTATATTTAATGCGGTGAGGAATGATAAGGACCCCCTAACTAAATTAGAACAAAAAGGGGTGTATAGAATCCCAATAACGGAAGAAGGAGTGAATAATAAGAATGCATACGTGGGTGTTACTACAAGAAAGCTGCATAAGAGAATAGATGAACATAAGAAGGATATAGCACAGGCGAGATTGACTACTTCGTTAGCTAAAGAGGCTTACGACAAAAATATTAACATTGTATGGGAGGAAGCAGAGATAATAAAAAAGGTTCCTAAATGGACGCAACCTACGATTGTTGAGTCGTTAGAGATCTTGAAAAGAAAAGTGAAGGAAGGCCTTATAAACGATAAATTAGCATGGGAGCCATCGCAAGCATGGAGGTACGCCCTAAATAGAACAGGAATCGGATAAGAACGATAATCCTACGCTAACGCGT
Organism: Olivierus martensii; assembly: GCA_000484575.1. Taxonomy (NCBI): domain Eukaryota; kingdom Metazoa; phylum Arthropoda; class Arachnida; order Scorpiones; family Buthidae; genus Olivierus; species Olivierus martensii. Next base: position 1,182 of record AYEL01078855.1, read on the forward strand.
ATCTATAAATACGAACTGAATTATTGTGATTAGTTGTATTTATGTTTATTAGTTGATTTATTATAATATACCCGTAAGAATATGTGTTGTATTAATTTGTGATCCATAGTATGGAAGATAATGGTTACTTAAGATATTGTAAGCTAAAATATTAGAATATTGTAATTTTAAAAAATGTTTTAAATTTAAAGTATAATGATGATCTAATGTAACGGTGAAAATTATTCTAATGTTCTAAGTTACATAGAGAAAGTGTTCTATTGTAACTATGGTAACGCTTATATGTTTCGTTATTGTATTCTGTTAGGATTTGAAATGTCGCTTGAGAATGGCGTAAAGCCGAAAACGTTTGCGATGTTATGTGAAATAAATGTTTTTTCTCTACTGCATACTAGTGCTGAATTTGTCATATGGTTAATGAGCCTACCTTTGCTGTTGTTAACAGGAGGGAGGTTATTGACCTAACGTTAGGGACTCAGTGTATTTCTGACCTAATTGAGAATTGGCATGTATCTGGTGAGCCTTCTTCTTTGGATCACAGATATATTTGCTTTAATTTACGAGGTATGGCACCTAGTCAGGTTACATATAGAGACTCTCGGAGGACTAATTGGGCTTCCTTTAGAGAATACCTTAAATTTAACTTGGGAGGTGTTCAGAGCAGATTTTGCTCGGTGGTAGATCGGAGGTGGATGACTGTTGATCAGATTCAACAGGCAATTCTCCTATCCTACCATCAAAATTGTCTTGTTAGGACTATTCGCTCATCAAGGCGAGTTCCTTGGTGGAATGAACAGTTGGGCAGTCTTAGACGTAATGTTAGGTGGCTTTTTAATAAAGCTAAGAGGACTGGTGATTGAGAGACATATAGGAGTGCTCTAATTGGTTATAATAAGGCCATTAGAAAGGCTAAAAGGTCTTCCTGGAAATGATACTGTCAGGGAATTGAGGATATACCTGAGGTATCCAGACTTGTGAAGATAATGTCCAATGGGGATTATTGCAGGGTTGGGTCTATTAAGCTGCCTAATGGCAGTATGACTAGTACTTGCAGGGATTCTTTAAAGGAACTTTTTTGGGTACAGTTTCCTGGGTCTACCTTGATTGAGGACTCATCCTCCTTGCAGGTCCAGTCTGACCTTGATGGGCGTGTTTATCATGCCTCGAGGAAGGATTGGGATCTTGTGAGGAGGATGATTAATCAATCTAACATTAGATGGGCTATAAGTGTTTTTAAGCCCTTTAAGTCGGCGGGACTAGATGGTATTTTGACAGTGTTCTTGCAATAGGGCATTAATGTCCTGGTTTCCCCTCTTTGCCGTGTCTTTTGGGCCTGTGTGGCTTTTGGCTACATTCTATGGTCCTGGAGGCAGGTGAGGGTATCTTTTATACCTAAACCCGGGCATAATTCTTACACCGAGGTTAAGTCCTATCGTCCGATCAGTCTGATGTCCTTTTTATTGAAGACATTGGAGAGGCTGGTGGATAGGTTTATTAGGGATGGGGACTTGGTTAGGATCCCCTTTTGTCGCAGCCAATTTGCCTATCAATCTGGCAAATCGACTGAGCATGCTGTTCATGAGGTTGTTTCACTCATTGAGAGGGCTATTGGGTACAAGGAGATTGCCCTTAGTGCTTTCCTTGATATTCAAGGGGCTTTTGACTCTACTTCTTTTGAGCAAATTAGCTTTGCTGCTATCAGACATGGAGTCAGTTCAACGATTATTCATTGGATTGGCTCCATGCTGAGGCATAGAGTTGTTTTTAGCACCTCTCTATGAGGAGGAGGAAGTCATGATTCTCACTGACAGGGGCTGTCCGCAGGGGGGTGTTGTCTCCCCTTCTTTGGAGCCTGGTGGTGAATGAGCTATTGGCTTTACTTAATGGGAAGGGTTTCTTCACTGTTGGATATGCTGATGACATATCCATCATTGTGGTGGGGAAGTTTCCTAGGACTGTTTCTGAAGTTTTTCAGACAGATCTTAATACAGTTTCGTACTGGTGTAATAGGGATCTGTTAATCCGACCAAGACTGCTATTGTGCCTTTTACTCGAAGAAGACAGTTGGTAGGTTTAACTGAGCCGACCTTGTTTAGTAAAAGGTTGCAGTTTTCAACCCAGGTCAAATACCTTGGCGTTTTGTTTCACAAGGGTCTGACTTGGAAGCCACGCATTGAGTTTGTTGTGGGGAAAGCCTGTAGAGCTCTTTGGGCTTGCAGGGGTATTTTGGGTAAGACTTGGGGTCTTAGGCCAGGGCTGTTGTTTTGGATTTATACCATGGTTGTGAGACCTATTCTTACTTATGCTGCCATCGTATGGTGACGTAGGTTCTTATTTAAGACTTGTCAGGCCAAACTTGGAAGGATTCAAAGGCTGGCTTGTTTGGGCATTACTGGGGCTATAAAGACTGCTCCTACTGCCGCTCTTGAGGTCCTCTTGTGCATTCCTCCTCTGCATCTGTTTGTTGAGGCGAGTGCACGGCAGGGCTATTATAGGCTTCATTCTTCTGGGAGAGGGATTTCTTGGACCCCATAAAGTGGAGCATCTGTCTTTTGAGTGGGACAGGATACACTGTAACATTCTTGGGATGGTTAAGGATTACATGGTACCTAAATTTAACTTCTTCCGGCCCTTCACTGTTGTTTTTCTCAGTTTGGAAGACTGGGGAGGGGGATTTGGGCACAGTATCAAGGGTGGTTTTGTCTGGTTCATGCAGTTTTAAAACCACTAATGGTGTTGGGGCGGGGGTTTATTGCAAAGGGACTCAGATGTTTTATTCCTTTTCCCTTGGGCGGTTTGCCACTGTATTTCAAGCAGAAATCTTGCTATTTCTGCATGTATTAGTATTAATCTTGATAGGGATTATACTGGTAAACATATTTTTATTCTATCTGACAGTCAGGCTGTTCTTAAAGCACTTGATAATTCCCGATTTGTCTCGAAACTAGTTTGGGAATGCCGTCATCTCATTAAGAAACTGGCCACCAAGAACAGGGCACAACTGGTTTGAAGCTGGGACAGAAGGATATTGGGGGTAATGAGGTTGCTGATAAGCTTGCCAGGGAAGGGGCTTCTTGCCCCTTTTTTGGACCTGAGCCTGTCCTGGGCATTGGTTCGGATGTCTTTGGGTGGGTTGTCAGGGACTGGTTGGCAGCTCAGCATCATGCTTTCTGGAGGTCTACCTCTGGTCTTAGGCAGACGAAGGCTTTCATTTTCGGTTGCTGTGCTCAGCAAACCAGAGAGTTGCTTTCTCTGAACAAAAATGAAGTGAGGATTGTTTCAGGGCTTCTTACAGGGCACTGTCATCTTAAAAGACATCTTCACTTGATTGGGCTTGGTGATAGCCCTTTGTGTAGAAGATGTCCGTATGAGGAGGAAACTCCTCTTCACATTTTGTGTGTATGTGTGGCCATTTTGTGGCTTAGGCGTGATTTCTTGGGGATGTATTTTCCTGTTCCCGAGGATATGGCTTAGGCTTGATCTCTTGGGGATGTATTTTCCTGTTCCCGAGGATCTTGCTTCTGTAAAGAATTTGTTCCGGAGGATCTTGCTACTGTCCCATTGAGGAAAATACTGTCGTTGTTCTTAAGACAGGCCTTCTTCTGGGATGAATTGATTGGGGGAAAGAATATACTGTCGTTTTTTCTAAGACAGGCCTTCTTCTGGGATGATTTGATTGGGGGTGCACAATAGAAAAGACGGGACTTCTTCTGGGATGATTTGATTGGGGGTGCACAATAGACCGATGTTGGTCGCGGTGGTTGGGCTGAAACACCCCTTCCTATTCTACTACTACTACTAACCTTCTGGCATTTGCCAGAATGATCTTATGGCCAGTGTACCTCTGTATATATATATATATATACATACATTACAGGACATATATATAAGTTGAAATATAATTTCATACAATATAAGTTTCATTGTATGAAATGTATTATATACAATATAATACATGTATTCTTATAATGTATATATTATAAGAAATTAGAAACATTCCCTGAAGAGAAGTTTATCTCTAATAGCTTACAGAATTATTGAATTATTTATTTATTATTGTTTTAATTTGCTATATTTGTGAAATTTAATAAAATTTAAATTCTAAAAATGTCCATTTAAATTTTAATTTTGTAAATTTGGTTAATCAAAAAAATTCATAAATTACTGAAAAATGAAATAAGAATCAGTATTTTTTATAGAAAATAAACACAATATTGTTTTCATAATTGAATTATAATTTAAAGTAATATAAAATACAATATATCATTAAAATATTGTAGAAAGAATTTACTTGGTTCAGCAGCATTCAATAATGGTGTTTTTTCTTTATTTTCTAATTGATCAATTGAGTTAGACACAGGACGGGACTTGTTTAAAGTCACTTCTGCTGGCATTTCATTTCTTTCTCTTTTTTCATCAGGACTAGGAGAACGTGATCTTCCTTTATCTCCTGATCCCATTCCTCCAAATACTGCACTAGTTAAAGCAGTCACATTTACAAGTGCACCTATTAATAAAAAAATAAATTAAAATTCTATAATTGGAAATCAAAGAAATTTATGAAATTTATCTGAAACAGTGAAGACATCACATCACTAACATATTACATAGAAAGCATATAATTTTAATTATTTCTCTGACTAATATTTTGTCAAAAAAATAATTATACCCAGCTATTTTTAATGTTACTAAGGTGCCTCTAATAATAGGCAAATAGAAAACAATTTTTGAAATAAAGTAGAACCTCATTTCAATATTGTGTTAGCTATGAAGCTGGAATATGAATTATAAGATTTTAAAAATGAAAGCAAGTTACATAATCTTAGTGAAAGCTTAGATATAAATAAAGAAATTTGCATTTAAAATTCTCAAAATTCAAATCAACTATGTGAAATTACTATAGTCTTCAAAACTAAATTTTATTATTACAGTCATTTTCAACTCCACACTGTTTCTCAATTAAAATAATATTGTTTCTCATAATTAAATTGTATAATCTTATTTTTTGTGCATTTAGATAAAATCAATAAGAAGTCAAATTATACATTATTTGATAACAAATATTAATATTCAATTAGATTAATTATTAATATGTAAATAATATTTTTTAACAAAATAAATTTTATAAAAATTCTGTTTTGTTAATAAAAAAAGAAAAAGAAAACTCAATATGGAATTTATAATAAATCTAATTGCAATCAATTTCCAGTATTCAAAAAAATAAAATTAAACACTAAGTATTACAATGTTCCTAATGCAATCAAATGTTCCTAAAATGCAATCAGTCATCCATGTCTATGAATGTTTTTTAATTATTGTTATAAATTACAAGTTAATTTTATTGTTATCCATAAATATATTGTGTAAAATTAGTATGTATGCATAATAAAAAATCAGTTATCCAATCTAAATGAAGGAGAATGGATTAGCAAACTGAAAAGTCAAATAAACAAGACTTGAATAAACAATAATAAAAATTTTTCTAATTAAGCATCAGGGAAGAATAGCCAATACATTATGGCATATTTTATTCATTATTATTCCTCTTACAATAATTTTCCATGAGATCATTGAAATTTAATTTTTATATAATAGGCAAAGCACTGCCTTATGTGCACTACTAGCAAGTATAAAAAACTTTATACTTGCTAGTAGTGCTGTATCTTTTATATATTCTTATAATGCCTTATATGATTATGAGATCTTCCTTATTCATTTATTCAGGTGATAAATCTGACAAAATCTAATAATGCTGAATTTGATTATTTAAGTAGGAATATGTAGATACATGATTATACAAATTGAGAATATCTGACCATACAGAGAACATGATAGTACTGTGAAGTGTATGGGACCGATGACAAAACTATAAGTGTTTGGCCTTATTGCAATGATGGTAAGAACAGGTAATGAGGCTATTACAATACAAACAGAGACTATGGTCAAAAAATAACCACAACTTCCTTTATTGTTGAGAGATTTCTTTACAGATTTTTTCCCAGACAATAAATCAAGGAGAGGGAAACATCTGTAACTTTGGTAATGAAGAAAAAGAAAATCACTAATCAACCAGTCTAGTGGCTTATAGATATTGCATCCAACAGTCTTTAGTCCACAAAAAAAACAATCTTTAGTCCACAATGCAAGATAAATGGAAAGCACTCCCACTAGAATAGTAACTTAGTGGTGAACTTATGTTGATATATTGAAGTCAAGTCAGTGTAGATGGCTACTAGTTGTTGCAGGATTCAGTGTAAGACTCAAGTACAGACGATTCTGATCTAGTGACAACCACCAGATCATGATCCACCCGATCACCAACCAAAGATGACTTAAGGATGATCATTGTGTCGCAAATGAAAAGAAGAACTGATGACGACCGCACCATTAAGTCCGTACCAAGCTCTTAAATACAATGACCTTTACTTTCACCCTTCCTGGGGAAAGGTAGGATGTTTATCTTTTATTATTTTAAGTGTTGTTTCTCGTTAATTTTTACTTGACACTTGTATGAATCATTACATCTTAACTTATTGTTATAGGGGATAAGAATCCACAGGTTGGATGAAATGATTATACAATATGTTATTATATTTCTCTTATAAGGATGTCTCTTTTTCCCCTCCAAATTCCTTTCTCTGTCTTTCATATTTTTTTCTCTCCTTTTAATTTGAACAGCAAAAAAAAAAACTGGATATCTGGAGGTGAAAAAATCACTACATCCAATATGAATTCCTGTCCCTTACAGTACAGTGGGTGGTCGGATAACGAACACTTTTGTGAAATATTTTTATGTTCGGATAATGAACACTTCACAGAACAAACTGTGGGGCCTGTGGACTGATGGAATGATAGACCGGCTGGATGGCCGCATGGTAAAGCTGTAGCTTACCATCTTGGAGGATCCGGGTCCCACTCCTCCAATTTTTCAGGAGGGTTTGGGCCCAGCCCATTGAACCTCATCCTTCAACCATCTGGTTGACCCCTCATGGGTGTTGGCCAGCCTATGATAGCTCTATAAATGGCTGCCACCAGATAAAAATATCTCATGAGGATATGGCAGCTTAACTAATGGAATGACATGCTTTGGTCTTGCGCGTTTCTGGACTTATGGATAAGGCTGGGAGAACAGTAGTTTTTTTCAATTAAAATGAACTCAGAGACAACTTAAAATAAAATCAAAGATTTATTAAAGAAGGCAAGAGAGAGATTTTACAATATTTTGGTCTTAGAATGGTACGTTCAATCTTTCGAACTAGTATGTGCTTTATTATATATCCACATAGCTGATTTACATTTTGTTATTGGCACCCATATCTAGACCTTCCAAGGTCTCACACTTCATTTGCTGGACACAATGAGTTAAAATGTTGGACATACAGGTCATTTGCTGGACAAATCATTTATTTTTCATTTTTTGATGTTTAATCTACGCATTCAATACTCAAAATTATTTTAGTTCTTGAATTTTTCACTTTAAATTTTATATTTTATACAAATACTTCTCTGAAATAAAATTTTTAGATCAGTAATATAGGCAATCCCTGATTTATATAGATCTTTCGAATTAGTATGTGCTTTATTATAAATCCACATAGCTGATTTACATTTTGTTAGTGAACTATCACTAATCTGCATGTTAAAATATGCTTCTTTAGAAAATTTGTTTATCTTTGCACACACTAAGTTTGATAGTGTCTCATTGTTCAGTGTGCTCTGGCTGTCTGTCTTGCTCCTTTTAATGACAGAAAAAACTGTTTCTGAATCAGCATTTGAATGGGGTAGAGTCAAAACTAATATAGCAATCTTATTGAGAGTTTTGAATTGTAGATTCCCAAATGGCTTCAATTGTTTTGAAAGTAAAAACCATAGCAAATCCATCTTTAGTACATCTATAGTTCCAGAATCACATTTGATGCTCATTTCAATATCGTGCGGAAGTGTTATGATTATGATTTTATAAACAATAAATTCATCATATACTACCTACTGACATCAATATTAAACTGTATAAGTATACTGTTTACTAAATATTTTATTAAATTTATCGCCAATAACAAAAAAAAACAAAAAAACGAAACAGCCTAAAAGCGTGACATTTGACTGTCGCGGGCGAGACGGCAGGATTCTTCAAGAAATGCGAGACTGTCCCGCGAATCGTGTGACACTTGGAGGGTCTACATATCAGGTCGAAGTCAATAGGCTTAGAGATCTCTACAATGATAATGATATTAATGACTTCCAAAAAATCCTGAAGAAGAGAGAAAAGCAACTGACATTTAAACAGATTTTTTGATTGAAAATAAACATAATAGATGAAAGTGCAAGACTATGTATGTATATATTATTGCTATTACATATAAATAAACAATAGTAAGAAATTATTTAATTTTTTATTTAATTATTTTTGGGTTTCCAGAATGAATTAATCAAATTCCCATAAAAACCTATGGTAAATTGATGATTGATTAATGAACAATTCAGGTAATGAACATTATCTTTAATGAATTATATTCCTTAACTGATCACTCACTGTAGTTAGTTAGTTAAAGCAATAGCCAGATAATTGAGAATTGAATAACTGAAATTTCACTATACTATATTTGTAAATTATATATATATATGTATAATTAATATATCCCTGGATCAGAAAAATTAAATGAATGAGGTTCTACTATAAATCAAATCTTTAAAAAGTTTGCCTATCATAACTATTACAAAATATAAAAGAGAGTGGAAAGAAGATGAATAAAGTTTTCTACTAAAAAGATCCACCAGACAACAAAGAATCACACAAGGTAATTTATCTTACCACCCTTGTTGTTGTCAGGTTTTGTTTGTGCGATGTCCGTTAGGCTTTGCTTTAGATGGTGGAACATGCCTGTAGGAAGGATTTTAAAATTAGAGGGCAAGGGGAGACAATAAAGCACATGCATAATAAAATTGGAGCACTAAAATCTAAAACATAAAAATACCAGTATTAATTAATTTATAATTTGCAAATTACAAAATAATACATGCAAATAAATAGTTTTTGGAATTGAAAATAAAAGTCAACATAAGATAGCTTGAAATCATTTCATTTTATATCATCTCTGCAAAATATGCCAAAAAAAAAGATAAAACATGATTTTAAAAAGTTAGAATTATAAATATCCTTTAATAAAATCTTAATAAAACTCAATGATTACAATATATTGTGATAAGTTTTTATTTCTAACTGATGTATTTAGAAAGATAATTAATAAAAATAAATCTAAAATTTATTCAAAGGAGAAAAACTAAATTTTGAATATACTTATTATTTCTTAATTGAATTTTGGTGTGTCTTCAATTAAAACAAAACTTAACTTTTATACGGACGATTATTTTTATAAAAAGATAATATTTCTTTATTTATATAATTAAGAGCAACGCATTAGGGAGCATCCACATACTATGTTACATTGTTAAGAGAGAGAGAGGTAATAGATGTGTGATGATAAATGATATAAAGTAGGGAGGGGTCATGCAAATTGTGATGTCACACTATAAAAATGGTTAGAGTTTCTATGAATAAAATTTTTTATAAAATATAAAATTTTTATGCTTAATGGTTTAAAAAATAAAACTATAATGTAACATAGAAATACATTTGTTATAAAATGGAAAACATATACAGTGGATTCCACTTAATTGGGACAAATCTCAAAGAACGGAAACCAAACTAATAAACTAATGCATAATTTAAATAATATATAATGAAAATAGCAGAAAAGGAATTTTCAATTTTTGATATATTTTAGGGATTTTTTAAAAGTATGGCAACACTACGTACACTAATACTTGTTGTGGGGTATTTTCTTAAAAAATTCCTTATATAAAAATTATAACAACATTTTATTGTAGTACCGGTAATTTTTCAGGTATAAACACAAGACAATACAGACTAACACAATGCAGCGGATCGTTTCTTATCATCTTATTACATACACATTGTCGACAACTGTTGCCACACTATTTTTATATTAGTGTGGTGACAGTGTGTTTATCATCCATTCTTTAGTAATATTATAAGTAAATATCATCATTGAAAATAATATATAACAATACTGTATTCGGCCACACTAGCATGATGAATATCAGTTATCTATCATTGTGATCTGGCAAGTGTGCATCTACTTAAGAGTCTATTGTTACCGTATCTAGCAATATTTATTTACAGTGTCAATTTTATTTAAAATTTTTAAAACTTTGCCAAGATGCCAAGAAATGATTTTACACTTTCAAGTAAAATTGCATATTTGCCAAGATGCCAAGAAATGATTTTACACTTTCAAGTAAAATTGCTGGGCTGGATAAAATTAAAAAAGCACTATTTAATACAAGCAATCATAGATTACTGATATAACTGGTGTACCAAAATATACCATAGCGCGTTTTCTACAACAAGAAAATCAACTGCGTGAGGAGTGGGCATTACAGAAAAATTCCAGGAACATTCAAAAGAAAGTGTGGTGGAAAGGATCCAGAAGTCAAAGAAGCATTAGATAAAATGGATTTCTATAGTTAGTGAGCGAGGCATGAATATTAGCAGCCCAGTGTTGAAGAAGAAGTCAGAGGAGATCAGTAAAAAAATAATAATTAGGTACCTATTTTAATAAAGCATTAAAATAGGTACCTAATTACTATTTTTTTACCTACAAATTACATATTTTAGAATTTATTACTACTTCAGTTTTTTTACCTATTATTTATTTGCCTACGAATTACATATTTTATTTTAGTTTTTGCCTATTTATTTACCTATGAATTACATATTTTATTTTAGAATTTATTACTAGATGACAGCTGGACCAAAATGGCTTAGTCCCAACGTGTCCTGATCTGTAGAGAAGGATTCTTAGGTTACTTAATGTTGCCGGGGCAGCCGCTTAATTGGGCCAAAATGGAGATCGGAAGAGCGTCGTGTAGGGGCAAAATGGCTTAAACCCGACGTGTCCCAATTAAGCAGAATCCACTGTATTCAGTTCTAAAACATTTATATCCAGTTGTTTGAAAGTTTATTTGGAAGTTAAATAATTCAGTATATGTAACAAAATAATAGTGTAAAGTAATTTTATTTTCAATTGTTTTATGTATTTTTTTATTTTTATATAAAATTGAAGAAAAGATTTTAAATAGAAGGGGAGGAAATCTTAAAATTTTTGTTATAATGGCAGGGAGGCTCAAGCTTGATGTGACAAAGCAATGACAACAGGGAAGGATGGAATCAAAAAGTGTTTGAGATAGTGCGATATAATTAATACATAATGCTTATACTGTAATTACAATAGTCTCCTCCTTATGTAATTTATCTGAAAATATCCATTAGCTTCTAGAAATACAGACAGTTCCCGATTTTATGAGTTAATTTGTTCCTGGAGTGTGCTTGTAAAATAAAAACTCAAACAACAGCCAATTACCCATAGATATATTGTTAAAATCAGGAGTTTTGTTCTCAGCAATACAGTTTGATCTCAATAAAATTGAATGCAGGCCAACAAAATAAATAAATCATTATTTAATCATAAACTATTGATCTAAAAAAATGAAAACATAGTCTTTAAAGTCAAGAAAATTATAATAATAAAGAAATTTTTTATTTCATGTAATTAAAAGAATTTTTATTCTTCATTATTATTGATACATAAATATATGAGTTTTTAATTCAATGAATTACTGCCTTTGGCACAATCAGGAATGAAAGTTTTTTACCTAATGTGCTAGTAAAACAATGATTGCCAGAGGGCATACTACTTCCAGAAATTCTGCTACACCCAGTTGTATTGTAATTGTGTAGCTATGTACATGGTTTAAAATCCCTTTTTATAAATGTTTAATAGTGTTGAACATTGAACATCGATGTTTTAAAAACAATGTTTTGATATCGATGTTCACTGTTTTAAACATCGATGTCTAGAGGTCGATGTTTTATGAACATCGATGGTTTGGTATTTGATATTCGATGTTATTTCTGTTTATGTAGTAAAATTCGATATTTAGTGATTTTCTGTTTATGCAGTAGAATTGACATTTATTAAGTGATATTATGCAATATTTTTATGAACAGACTTTTTATAATTGGTGATGATTTTGCTTAATTTTTTAATTTTTCATTAAGAAAATCGAACGATCCATCTAGCAATATTGATTTAATATCTAGGTTTGTTACATGAAACATAATCATCATTTAATTAATATTTGAAATAAAAAAAAACAAATGAAAAAGCATTTCGAAGTATATATACCTTTGTAGATCAGAAAGTATAACTCCAAAAAGCTTTCTATGGCAATATTTTGCTAAAAATAATAGTAATTCTGCAACTTGCACATATTGTTCAAAAGAACTGAAAACTAGTGATAGTACCACAAATTTAAGGTGTCATCTTGAAAGCAAACATACACAAGTTCTTGGAGTTCAGAAAGAACTACAGAAGGAAAAAAAATGTTATCGAGATACTGACAAAGCATCATCACCACAACCTCTCGCAGCAAAACAAAAAAAAATTAGGAGTATTGAGCAGTTCAAATAAGTTGGATCTGCAGAAAATAACATAAATCAAGCTCTCATATTTATGGTGTGTAAAGAAAATAAGCCATTGAGAATTGTGGATTGTGAAGGTTTTCAACATTTCATAAAGACATTAGCACTTCTGTACAAAATTCCTTCTCTATCAACAATTAAATGAATAATTTCTGATAAATATAATAATATGGTATCCATAGTGAAACAGTAGCTCAAACAGAATTTTAATCATTGACCACTGATTTATGGACAGACATCCAGAAGAGGAGTTACATTAGCTTGACTTTTTATACATGAGGAAAATAAACTATGCAAAGCAGCATGGGATATTTTTATATTGGAAAATCAGCATACTAATGATTAACTAGAGTAGTTGATAAAATACTGGGAATTAGATAAAGAATATGTTAATGCAGTTGTTATTGACAAAGCACCAAAAAATAATATTTCTAATATCACTGTTAGAAAACATTGATGTTTTAGAGATAGATGTTACGTTTCGATAGTTTTATTGATGTTAAACATCAATGTTTTCCTATCGACGATCAACATTAATGTTTAGCATTTATTTATTGCAATAAATGTTCATATTTTCAATTTTTTTGATTCTTGGGTTTATATGTTTTGAAAAAACTTGCAAACCCAAGAATTCATTAATCAGAAATTCATAAATTGAGAAATACTGTACCTGTATTTTTCTTAAATAAAAAGTTTCATTGATATTAGAATTTTTATTATTTTGCTGTAAGATAAATAACTTGTATTCTTTGCATATTGCATGGAATTTCAAATAATTATATATTGTGAATATATGTCTAGAATATTTAATTAAAACAAAAAGCTGTTAAATATTTAAAATGGTTTTGTCATTGTTCTGTGTGTGGTTTTGTCATTGTTCTGTGTGTTTGTATTCCAATTGCATTAGCAACCTGAAGAGGACTTTAAGGCTGAAAATGTTTTTTGTAATAAATAGTTTTTTCTGCAAATACTCTGCTTATGGACTTGTTTATGTGGATGAATATTTAATTATAATTTAATCTTATTATTATTGATGATATTTTTATGAATTGATGTAGTTTATACTTGATAAGTTATTCTAGTCTATGGTTTAGAATCATAATATTTGCAATATTAATAATGTATTTATGAGACAAAATAAACAAATAACATCTCTTAGGCAGGAAAACAGTCTTTCAAAAAAATTTATGTTTTCCTGCCTAAGAGCTGTTATTTGTTTATTTAGTATTTAAAATTTGGCAGTGTAGAGTTTTCAACATTATTTGTACTTATGAGAATTCACTTTTTATAACTATTTTGAAATCCAGATGAATTTACAGTTGATGTTACATATCTCCTCATTTTAGCACCTATTGGTGATAGTGTGAAATGTCTTTGTTTTGGCATGTTTCTCAAGCAAAATATGTTTCATTTATTGCCCATGGGCCGTAAGATAATGCATGTAGTAGAGTGAAGCACAGTTGTTTTCCTGTGGGAAAGTTGTGAATCACATTTATTGCCATAGTATTTCTTCCAGTTCATCATACAAATTACCAGTGTGTGAAAATAAATACCGTATATACTCGAATATAAGCCGATCCGTGTATAAGCCGACCCCCCCCGACTTCAGAGTTTCAAAATCGGTAAAAATGCATAACCCGTGTATAAGCCTACCCCCTGACTTTAGGACTTAAAATTTGGCAAAAATTTGAAACCGATAAATTACGTGATTTTTGATTTTTAGTTATCGATATATTAATGCCATTTGTTAAAATAAATATTTTATTGAAACTTTAAATATATACATATAAAATTAATTTTATAATACAAACACCAATATATCAATTTAAAAGGTAAAATTTTACGTTACCCAAAGCGATCGAGTGTGTTGCTCCGCCAACTCCAACCTGCATTTGTATAAGTGCATCAGATAGGCGATGTCGCACCGCGACGAAGAAATTATCGACAATAATTCAGCTAAAGTGATCCAACACAGTGCGTTTACTTAAGATTCTTGGATAATTGTCGAGAATTTCTGCGTCCTGGCGCATGAGGCAGCACGGGGTCCCCTATCTGATGCACTTATACTGTATAAATGCAGGTTAGATTCAGTGACACGTGTGCTCGATCGCAGCAGGTAAAATAAAATTTTACTCCGAAGCGAGATTGATATCTGAGAATGACGTAGCTTCAGAAAATATCAAGTTGACAAATAGTAAGAAATTTTTATAATTTACATAAAAATATTTTCTTTTTATTATTGTTATTGAATAACTGTTTTCTTTTCTAAAAAAAATTAATATTTAAGTATCACAGTAAAAATTCTATTGGAATACGTCTACGTCACACGGCTCCCAAGAGACCGTTCGAAGTTTCGTTTTCCCTTACATTGTACTGTATTTTGTGTAGTTGAGTTGAGTTATCGTATTCAAATCTTTGATCATATTTTAAAATGAGTGGACATCCTAACGATGACGTCATACACCATTAGGATGACGTGTGCAACGTGATTTTTAGACGTTAAATGTGCGATTTCGAAGTTTTGATTTTGTATACGATGAACTTTTTTGATAGACTAAAGTTATTTTTCAGTACAGATTTTAAATAATTATTATTTTTTCGTTATTTTAAATATTATTTGAGTTACTTTTTAATCTATTTTAATTAAATCATGGATGAGTTAAATATAATAAGCATTTATGGATTATTAGCAAATGGATTAAAATATTATTTTAAAATAATGAAAAATAAATATATTTTTCACTCAAAAATGAATCCTAGGTAAGATTCTCGATTGATTGTCGAATTTTCGTGTCGCGTCGTATCGGGCAGCGCAGCATCACGACGCGCTCGATCGCTTCGGGATAAGATAAAATTTTACCTGGTATTGTATTAAATGAATTATTGCAAAATTTTCTTCCTGACATTTGGGAGGTTCAATAACCTATATTACTTCAATGGTTTTGCTTATTACTTCAATTTCTTCAGTCAAAAAAAAAAGTCGATTTTTTTTGATGCCGTGTATAAGCAGACCCCCCACTTCAGAAAATTTTTTTTGAGAAAATTTTATACACAAGTATATACAGTAATTCTCATATTTTAAATTTAATTTGACTTCTCATTAGGTGCTTGAGTTTGGAAGTATATTGATATTTATAATATCATATGTACTGGTAATATATATAGTAGTGTAAACCAAATATTCCAAGCCAAATTAACCCCTAATGTAATAATTCTGAATTAAACTATAATTTTAATTATTAGTCTTGTAAATGATTGACTACAGCACAGATTAAAGTGAAAAACTTGATTTATTAAGACATGACGAGGTGCTGGTTCTAAAGTGAAATTGGTTGAGTGATATTCGAATTCTTGTAAAGGTCTGCAATTGCTTGAAGTTTTGTATCAGTGGTGGAGGTAGTAGAATTAAGTAGTATTTAAGGTTTGTTCTTGTGAATAGTTGATTTTGATATTTGAATTGGATTAAACAAGTTTCGTTGACTAATTGCTTGTTGCTTTATTATTGTTTCAATAAAGCATTATTAACACTTTTTGTAAGTGTTTTCAGTCTAATAAATTTATATTTTTTTGTTATTTAATTGTTTCAGAATTTATTCAATTTATTCATGTACATTCTTACATCATCTTGTTGTTTCAATTTAACACTTATTCGCTACTTTTAGCTTTTAGTTTCCGCTTATTTATTTTGCCGGTTAGACGTTAGCTTTTGATAGATTGTTTTGAAGTTAATTATATTTAAGTTAGAATTTAGAAGACCTGTGCTCAGGCTGAATTCTGGATTGCAGAGTCATCATTAGAACCGTTAGGTTAAATTTAATTATTATTATTGATATTCGTTAGAATTTGCGACTTTGCATAAATTTCCATCATCATCTTGTTGTTTTCGATCTAACACTTATTCATTACTTCTAGTTGTAAGTTCTGGTTTTGTTTTACCGATTAAACGTTAATTGTTGTTAGATTGTTTTGAAGTTCATTATATTTAAGCTAGAATTTAGTTAAAGATCTGAGCTCAGGCCGAACTCTGGAATTTGCAGAGTCGTTAAACCATTAGGTTAGTTGTAAGTAGTATTAATTGTTATTCATTAAAATTAGTGGCTTTGCAATTTCTTATATCTGTATCTCTTAGAATTAAATATTCAGTCAAACCTCTTTAAGCCGCCCCTCTATAAACTGCCACCCTCGTTATTTGCCTGATAAAAGCCAATAACAAATCTCCTCCTTTATGTTAAAACATGAAATTCCCTCTATAAACTGCCACCTCACTAATCGCCAACTGCCACTCATTACAGGAGGAAAAACCATTTCATTAGTATATAAATCAGTTGTTTAAACCGCCAAAACAATCAAATGGCATAATCAACCAACATAAATAGAAACACTAGAGAAGATGGCAATTAAGTAATATCAGTCAACACAAATAAAAACACTAGAGAAGATGGCAATTAGGTAATTGACCAACACAAATAGAGACACTAGAGAAGATGGCAATTAAGTAATTACCGAATCGTAAAAAATTAAGATGGCAATTAAGTAATTTATCTGTTAACATTCATTAGAATGTAATCGAAGATGGCAATTATTTTTTTTTCCCCCAATCCCGAATGGGGGTTATGTTGTGAAACTTTTCCCCCGAAAAGTAAGAAAGTGAGACGAACGAGTATGCCAGGTGAATCTGAGTCCGTATGCAGGCCCACCAGAGGTCCCCAGTGACGGATGTGGACACCACCAAAGCAGTTCCGATTCCGTATGCAAACCCACAATGAGCCCACAGTGACGGTCCTCGGAACCACCAACGCGAGGTAACCCCTTTAGTCGCCTTTTACGACGCGCGGGGTCAGACGGTGGGTATATTCTAACCCTTACCCACAAGTGGTAGATGGCAATTATAATTTATCTGTTAACATTTATTAGACTGTAATCTCACACCTGTGACTATTCACATCCCTGTTTTCAAAATGAGCTATTCCAAAACTTTAAACGGATTTTTACAAAATAACCGTTTAAAATAGGAGAAGACTGGAAAACCATAACCTCGACTTTGCGGAGGAAGAAGAACAGTTTAAACCGTTTTTTTATAAATCAACTGTTGTGAGTATCGTTGCTGTTTCTTACTCGGAAAAATGTCAAAAACGACATTAGATGTTCACGAAAAGATTTTAATCCGTGAATATAAAAATAAAAATCCTTCTGCTACTCAGCAATTTATTTCTGATCACCTTTAATTAAATGAAACAATGTCATTCTAGTTTATACATGTTTTCTCACATGTTACCATTAACCCTCCATAAACCGCCACCCTCCTTTACCGCCAGAGAGGACCTTCGAATCGATGGTGGCGGCTTAAAGTGGTTTGACTGTACTCTATTTGATATTTGTTTAATATAGTCATCCCTTAAATTTATGTCTTAGAGCGTTTCTAGACTGGTGATCTATTTGAAATTATATAAATCAAAACTGATTTTTCCATAAACATAATGTTAAAATTAGTAATTGATTCCAGAGCTAAAAATTTTGACCCAAAAAAAATAAGAACATTAAAGCCATACTGTTACACTCACAAAAATGCACACAAAAAACAAAGCTCTAAACAGGAAATACTTTATTACAGAGAATGCGTTTTCGACCTTATCAGTAGGCCAATCTCATTTTTGTGAGTGTAACAGAATGGCTTTAATGTTGTTATTTTTTTTGGGTCAAAATTTTTAGTTCTGGAATCAATTACTAATTTTAACATCATGTATATGGAAAAATCAGTTTTGATTTATATAATTTCAAATAAATCACCAATCTGGGAACAATTTAAGACATAAATTTAAGGGATGACTATATTAACAAATATCAAATAGGGTATATTTAATTCTAAGAGATACAGATATAAGAAATTGCAAAGCTGAGGTTGACCTACTGATAAGGTCGAAAACGTCTCTGTTAATAAAGTATTTATCCTGTTTAGAGCTTTGTTTTTTTGTGTCCAAAAAAAATATTCTCTACTTAGGAAAAATTTACAAAAAATATCAAATGATTTAAGAAAAAGGCATTCTCTTTTCAACTAAGTTAGACCATTTTGATAATTACTAATGTCCAATGATAGAAATAACAATGAACGAATTTTTAACCTGGCTTAAGGAAATTATGCATTGAAATTTGTAAGATGAATATTTTTCTCTCTCAGAATCTCCTAAAAACGAGAAAGCATCCTCTTTATTCATTGCTTTGTTGTTTATTGCTCATTTGAATCAATATCCTCAAGAATCTTGATGCAGTTTCAATAAGACCAAGCTCCTTGATTTTGAAATTATGTTAGATCTTCAGGCCTAAGTTAAAATCAGATTCTTGAAGCACAGTTTTCTTCTGAATTTCAATAAGATCATTAAGTTTGAATTTTAGATTTGTTCATCATGGGACTATAGCACATTGAACATTTTTGGAATCAACTTACAATCATGTTTGTTTGTTTTTTTTTTTTTTGATTGCTTTTTGAGTGACATCTGAGTGCTAAATATCTGTGAAGAGAAAATAAAACTTTCTTCCGGATACCCTTCATTGGTTTTTGTTCATGCCCGTCATGTGCTAGCTGTATCTGTGGTGAAATCTTCCTTTGTTTATTTTGCTTTTCTACCAGAAATTACTAAATTGCAATGCTATTCCAGCATTCACTATGAGCTATGTATATCTATAATCAAATCGGTTATGAAGTGAAGTTGGGGTTTAATGAGCCGATTTGGATTCTTTTTGAAAAATCTGGAAGTATAGAACCTAGAATTGATCCAAAATCATCCATGATGAAATGCAATACACTCCCATTATGATTGATATATTCTTCACTGTAAATTGATGGAAACAATTTAGCTTTCCACCAGAAAATCAGAATCATGTCCATGCTTTAGAAAGCTATGGATTGGTGTATGAATCATCTAACTCTCATTCCATCAATTTTTAAATCTCTGACTCCATCTTAGAAGCTCAATATGCATTAATAATAGTAAACCTACTAAAATGGTAAATGATATTATAAGACATTTCATCAATATGGTGAATCAGGAAGCTACTTTTTAGACCAGAATTTTTTTGACTGGTATGAACAATACATGAGATAGTCAATATAAGTGTTGATGACATTACATACCATATATATTAAAAATTATTGTTTATAAGTGAATATCAAATTATATAAGTGCATAATAAAAATACTTATATTGTATAATAAAATTTAATTAATGTCATTAATGGCTTTATACATTAACCCTTGAGTGCTGCAGATATTTTGTGATTAAGTGAAATTAATATACAAAAAAAAGATTAAAAATGAAAATTGTGAAATCTCACTTAATTTTTGTTGAAATCTTTTGAATTTTCAATATTTATTGCAGATTTTGTTCTCTTTCTAATAGTGTAAGCATTTTTCAAATTTATTTTTTTCGTAACTACGTTTATGAGATTGGCAAAAACATGATTTTTTTTTATATGCAATTTTAGTTGTCCAATAAAATAGCCTGTATTTTTAGATAGCGATAAATTTTCTGAACAAAATGAACCAGGAATGAAGAAATTTGACTGAAAATTTCAGAAATTATTGATTTAAAAAAATCTCAAGTTACATAAAATTTGTTGATTGAAGTTGCATTATATAATTATTAAAAAAATTACATGACTTCTTTGAAATATTGTCATTTTTATTAATATTTCATATTTATTAAATTGTTCTTACTTCATTTACATGATTTTTTGCAGTACTTTTTATAAATTTTTTTATTTATATGAAAAAATCCGATAAAAATAGCCTCATCTGGTACATAAATAACTATATTATATTCTCTGTTCCTTTAATTGGACTGCTGCTGGTGTATTGTAACTCTAGACCCACTGCCACTTACCCACATCCAAAGTAGGCTTAGCTGCAATTTACTGAGAAAAGAATATGGCTGCTGTAAAACAAAGTGCCACAAACCTTTAAATGGCCTGAGGTTGTTTATATTTTGTTTTTTACGATTTTCTTCTAAATTTCAGTGAAATTTAAAAGTTATGAATAATTATGATATATTTTAGTTAATGTAAACAGAATTAGCCATCATATTCTTATTAGAGGAAAATTTATTTGGTCAGTATTTTTTAACATTTTTGGTCAGTATTTTGTAAAATAAATGGTCAGTATATATAAATATTTTGATCAGTATAAATAATTAAATGTCAGTATCAAATTACATTTGGTCAGTATAATTTTGTTTTTTGGTCAGTATAATTTACACTTTTGGTCAGTATAAATAATAAAATTGCAGTAGTATTTTTTATTGGTTCTTTTGGACACGTGTCCTCATTATACCAATTTTGGAGTCTACCATGGATAGTTTGGGAGAAATCGAAAATCGTAAATTTATTCATGAGCCATGCAGACAGAGCTACAGGGGCTATAGGATTTTCAATGTTAAATAATTATTATTATTTTATTTTATGTTTTTCAAATCAAGAAGATGAAATCAAGAATCTATTGAGAATCAAACTGGAATCTTTTAGATAATGTCCCAATGCCTTACCAATTAGACTATGGTGGCATCTGGCAGAATTCCATTTCAGAAAGCTTATGTAATAATCAATTTGGAAATTTATCAGACAAACCCGAAATGAAATTCTGCCAGATGCCACCATAGTCTAACTGATAAGGTGTTGGGGCGCTATCCCAAAGAATTCAGTTCGATTCTGGTATGGTGACAAAATTTTATTTAGGAAAATTAATTTAAACAAAATTCTAGTTTAATTATTAAATACTAGATGGCATCACCTTTTTCAAGTTAAAAAATTAATTAATTATTAGTTCAACAGATGGTGGCAGCAAAGTCTTGATTTGGAAAAAAAATAATAGTTGTAATGAAATACTTCCTACTTTAATTATTGAATAAAAGTAAACAATAAGCCAAATAAGTAAGATAAATTGTTTATTTAAAAATATTTTCGGCTATTCATGTTACCTGCCTCTTTACTTTTATTCAAAATAATAGTCATTAAAATTATAGTTTAATTCAGAATTTTTATGCTAGGGGTTAATTTGGCTTGGAATATTTGATTTAAAGTTATTCTCCTAGTTAGTTTCAATTAAAGTACATAGTAGTTATTTATATTAGCCTACCAGTTATACAGATGACCATAATGACAAAGAAACAGCATTCTTATAGTTTAGATTTCAAGCTAAGAATAGTAGAGATTTAAAATCCAAATTAGAGGGCAAAATTTCTGCTGCATCTTGAAAATTTAATACTGATCACAAAAAGATAAAGGAATGGTAAAAAGATGAAGACAAGATAGAGATTCTGAAAGTGAGTTAACCATTGAAAAACAAAAGCAGACCCATATGTCAAACAAACAACCTGCATTTACGTACCCTGATCTTGAATTATCAGTTTTAGACTAGATTAAGAAACTACAGAATGAAGGAATTTTAGTCTAAAAAAATGCTATCAGAGCCTGGTCAAAATCCAAAGCAGAAGAACTTGGTCTGTCTCGAGAAGTCTAAATGCAGGTAGAGGCTGTCATTTTTATTTTTTGAAATGACACAAATTGAAAAGGAGAGCAATAACTTCTTTTGGAGACTGTCTTCCAGGAAATGCCAAAGAAGTTTCCAAGAAATTTATAAAAAATATATTTAGACAATTTACATTCAGTATTTCACAATTCAGTAGTTCAATTTACACATTCATTAGTTCAATTTGCATTTGTGTATTTCACATTTCTTAGTACATTTAGACAATTTGTGTAGATTACTAATCTATACATAAATTGGGATGGTACAAAAATTATTAAGACACAGGAAAATCCACAAATAGGAAAGTGGGAAGAATCTTTTGCTATAAAAAAAAAAGAAAACAATCAATTAAACCTATTAACACTGTAGATCCTGGAGAATTAAGTAGTGATGGAAGTTTTGCCTAAATTAATAGATTAACCAATGATTAATGAAGATCTTTATATAATAAAATGTGTATTAAAGTTTATAATAATAATTTAATATAAATAACTTTTAAAATTTAAATAAGAAAAAATCACATTTAGCTCGGCAAATATTTTTGTTACAGTTTTAAGTATAATTAATGTGTTTAATTGTTAACATATTGGAATAGAATGTAATTTGTTTAAAGCTGAAGAGGGAATCTAAGAATTCCAAAAGCATTTTTTTGTATTGAATAAAGTAATTTTTCCAGCTAATTGGCTAGTTTTAAGTATTTATGTTAAAATTAAGCAGTGTAAATCTTTGAGAAAGCCATTAAAGAAGGTTCACAACATGCAAATGATACCTACACGTCCTGGGATGGACAAGCATCTTGCAACACTATGATATAAACTGTAATAAAGCTGTAAAGGTATCAGTTCAATGCAAGTGATAGAACTGGTTAGAAACAGAAAATCGAGAATTCACTCAAACAGGAAAAACAATAGAACTGATTATGCTATAGTTGCTGAATAGGTGTGCAAAGTTTGGGATGAAGTGTCATCATCTAGCATCCAGAGATGTTTTGAAGCATGTTGAATTATTAGTAAAAATAATAATTTCTGAGAATTATTATGTGAACTCATAACAATGGGAACATTGGCTGAAATAGTAGGAATTGAATCAGAAGATAGTGACATTAGAAGCAATATAGAAAGTGCAGAACTTGTTGACAAAGACTGTACTGAATCCAAAACTTCTTGTGATTTAGATCCAAAATCAGATGAACTTTAACTTTTTCCCAAACATTTTTATTGTATGGTAATACTGTGTTTGGTTTGTGAAAGCCTATTGTACAGTAAATTTGTATTTTGTACTTTATTAATGTGTCATTTAAACTATATCTTCTCTGCAAAACTTTTACTTGACTTTTTTTTTACTAAAAAGTTAAAAAGTTTTAATTTCTTGTAAAAATGTTTCCTGTTGAAATTCCTGATTTTTATCTAACTTAGCCCATGAGCTCCAAAACAGGGTGATATGATAAAACAAACTTTTCATTATCTAATTTGAAGAAACAAAGCATTTCTATGTCAGATGGAAGTAGCAATAATAGTCAAGATTTTTGCAACAGTAATTGTTATTCAAAGCATACAAGATATTTAAATAATAAGAAGATATATAAGAAAGCAAAAACAAAATAAAGCATGCAAAATAAGTTTTGCTGCAATTAATGAAATATGAAATGCATCCATCATGCAACTATCATACTATAGAATTATATTATATAGTATGATAGTTATTATAATCATGATATAATTATATTATGTTGTAATGAAAATTGGAAAAATTTTCATTAGATCATAAAATATACTGCTTCAATATCTTACATCATCAAAGTACTTTTGTGCTAGTCTTAAGATCCACCATATTTATGCCTACTAAAGATTATCATCTCACTGATTCTTTTTTAAAAATGTGTGATATATATGGTTGTTCATAATTTAGTATTTTTATGTGTATTTAAATATCAAATACTGTACAAATAAAATCTAAAGAAATATAGGAATTGTGCTGAGTATAAGATTGAAGAATCTCTATACCAATCAAATTCCAAACTAAAGCACACTAAGCAGTGAAAAATAATTTATTGTAGAAAACAAAAGCACTTTCGGTATTATCAATACCATCATCAGTTGTACATTCGAATACATAAAATAGAACAAAGGAACATTCTTTAATAAAAACACAACTCAAAAGCCAAATAGTAAGAAAAATTAAACGGTTTTTCTTACTATTTGGCTTTTGAGTTGTGTTTTTATTAACTAAAGTAAGAATTATTCTAATCTTTTTCTATGTTATTAACTGATTTTACGATTTTGGCATGATTCCAAAAGATGTTTATGTCATATTCGTAGACCCTCTTTGCCAATGCAGTTGTTAATCTGGCCGCCTGTATATCGTTTTGATGTTCCTTAAGCCTAATATCTAAAGCTCTTATCGTACTGCCTATATATATTTCGTGTTGTTGGAGGGTGTTGTTGTATAACGGTATAATGTATACACCTGATCGTTTATGTGGTTGGGTCGATGGTTTAATGTTCTTTACCATATGGTATGTGGTATTTAGTCTACTATATGGTAGTATGAGGTTTTTCTTTTCAAGCGCTTTTTTAAGTGGTTTCATGCATTGGCAAAGAGGGTATACGAATATGACATAAATATCTGTTGGAATCGTGCCAAAATTGTAAAATCAGTTAATAACATAGCAGAAATTAGAATAACAGAGGCCATGGTTATCAACAGCTATAAAAAGAAAAGATTTTTCATATTTTGCACAAGATCAGAACTAAAGATGGAAAGGTGGATAAATTATATTGTAGGTGGGTTTTGTATCTTTTATGTATTTGTAACTATTTAGAGAGTGCCCAAAATATCATTATGAAAAAATATCTTTTGCAGATTGGAATTTAATGTTTGTCAAGAAAAGTTCCTGAAGCCCGAAGAGACACAGATACAGATATTTCTTTGAGGATGGCAGCTAAGAAAGTAATAATAGCACCACAAGGGTTCACACATTGTGTTTGTGAGAAAGGTTGCATTTCAAAAAGATGCTTGTAGTGTTGAGGTTACCCTTCGAAATGTCTTCCTTGTGTTCCGCTAATCTGACTTTAAAATTACGGGCTGTAGATCCTATATATGTTTCTAATTGGTTATCATCAACATTTTGTATAGGGATTTTGTAAATTCCCAATTTATAGTCATTAGATTTTTTAGATTTATCATTTCTGAGCAAATTGAAGATTGTTACTTTATTACAAAAATTAAAGCAGTTTAACAGTTTATCTTTATGCTCTATACCAATCTTTTTTAATGAATAAACATTGCAGGTACTTTCTCTATATATCATCAATTAATATATGAATGGAAATATAATGATCCCTGATATTTATAATCATCAACAGTTGTATAGATTTATAATCAATTTGTCATTTTTCTGATAATTCTGATCATTTAGTAAATATGAAATAATTATTTTGCAGATTTCAGACATCAGAATTAAACTTTAGTCATCATGTATGTGCTGATCAGCTTTCTATTCTTGTCAATTGCAATAAAATTTCTGTTTGATTTTTTGGTTCTGATTTTCTATCACTTAAACAAAGAAATATTTCAGAAAATTAGAACCAAATTTTATAAAAATTTGTTAAATATTTTTCTTTTTATTCAGAAATGACAGAAATGTTTAATATTGTATTTATTTGGTATTTTTTGTCAAATAAATATTTCAATAAAACTGTGTTATTCAGAAATATGACTGAATTTGCCATGATACCAGTTACATATTGCTCCCAACTTTATCTTTGCATTTATTATAACATTTCAATACTATGAATCTAGAATCTGACATTTTTACATTCCCATATTTATTCTAACTAGTAAACCCGTTGCAGCTATGCCAGCAATAAAAGAATATTCTGGTTATCGATGAATGATTTGGTAATTTAATGATTTCAAAATTTAATATAATTATTAGGCAAAATTTCATTTTTTTTTTGCATTTTTACCCACACCCCTGGCAAAAAGCTTTAGTCTCAGTGGAATATTTAATTAAACTCAATAGAAAATTCTGAACTTAGTTCTAATTAATTGGATGAAAAATGCAGAATAATTGTAATGTTGCTAAGAAGTAAGGCAACAGCAGACTGATTATCCAACAGCTCTAAATTCATCGTTGAGAAAATGATTGGGAGGAAACCAATCAATGTGTGTCAAGTTGGCAAACATAATTTAATTCCCAGTATGATACTTAAATCAAGTGATCATGATTTTCCATTTGAATGGTAAAGAATTTTCCAGTGAAATCTGCATATGAAATCACAATAATTAAGATTCAAAATGAATCTTTGAATTGAATTGGAGCTTATCTAGAAAAATGTGTTTTTTCATGATCAGTTATGTATTGCAAAATCATCAGCATGTGCTTCAGATAATTTTTAATTTGTTCTTTCCAGTTATCTCGAAAATTCTGTAATTAATTAAATTCTGTAAAGAAATATATTCTTAATTAATAATACAAACTTTGTTAATAATAATGAAATTTCACCTAGCAGCCAGATGGCCACTTGATAACATTAGAACATATTACAAAGATTAGTTAGAAAAATTCTTTTTCTATTTAAAACTTTAAAATTCTAAAAATTTAAAAATTCAAAAACATAAATATAAGAATTCACATTAACATAAAGTATAGAGATAAAAATTAAGAATAATAACATTTTATAACATCATAGAATGCAAAAGTCCATAGTTATGGAGTTTCCCATGCCATTATCTTTATTATAAGACCTCAGGAAGCATTATAACATATCTAACAAGGTATAGATGTCGGGGCAGGGGTAATTCCAACTACGGGCTGCACCCAAACTCAGTGGAGGGAGCCAAATGGTGAAGAACAGGGATCGCTGGATCGGTCCCAGCACCCCGAAAAATCTTTTCAGGAAATACCACACCTGGGACATGAATCCAGGTCCTCCTGCATTGCACACCAACATGTTATCAAGCTTCTTAAGCATAGAACATTCTAAAAAGAACAGAACATTAGAAAATATTACAAAGATCAGTTAGAAAAGTTCTTTTTCTATTTAAAATTTAAAATTCTAAAAATTTAAAAATTCAAAAACATATAAATATAAGAATTCACATTAACATAAAGTATAGAGATAAAATACAATTAAGAATAATAACATTTTATACCATCATAGAGTGCAAAAGTCCATAGTTATGGAGTTTCCTGTGTCATTACCTTTATTATAAGACCTCAGGAAGCATTATAACATATCTAACAAGGGATAGAGGTCATAAATGATGTTAGCCTATCTAGGCATAGCATAACAACTTATAAGTTCACATATAATAGCAAGGGGGATGGGTGGGTGGGGAGGGGGCAATGCTAGTCACAGTGCCTTAGCTGCACACCATTTCCATGATGGAGGTAGATGTCATAAACAATGTTAGCCTATCTAGGCATAGCATATCAACTTACAAGTTCACATATAATAGCAAGGGGGGTGGGTGGGCTGGGAGGGGGCAATGCTAGTCACAGTGCCTTAGCTGCACACCATTTCCATGATAGAGGTAGCACTACAGAGCTACTGTCATTAATTGTAATATGAGTGTGTGCTACTTTTTCCAATTCAGTGGCTTCTATAGTAGTGAAGCCTCTAGTGTCATAAATAGACTTTAGTATAGTCGCTCCCCCCAGTCAATCACCACATCATGCTCATAGGCCTTAATCGCCAGGGCTGTAGACATCCTTCCTGCCTTTATGTCCTCTTTGTGTTCCTTGAGCCTCTTATCCAGATTTCTTTTAGTACTCCCAACATAATATTGTGTTGTTCTCTCATCGTTGTTATATAAGGGAATGGAATATACCCCAGACTTCCTACTATTTGGGATATGATCTTTCTCATTCCTGAGGATGCTAAAATATGGTGGGGCCTCTTTTTCATGCCATTCTATATTTTCCATCTTTCAAAGCTCTTTTTAAGATTTTGTCTGTGGTATTATAGTAGGTGATGTCAGCAAAGGGGCGGGTATCCCTGTCATGTTGTACACAGGGGGTGCTCTCCGGGGCAATTTGCATAGATCTAGAAACTTTATTCCATACACCTTGCATTAGTTTATCAGTATAGCCATACTTACGTCCTTGGGCAAAAATATATGCTACCTCTTGACTTCTATCTTGCCATTTGGTAACATGGGTACGTGCCCTTCTAAACATAGATCTAAAGCCTGCAAGCTTATATGGCATAGGATCATGGGACCAAGCTGGTATCAATACAGGCATATAAATAGGCTTCCTATACATTTTGGTAATGTATTCACCCCTCTCAGTTTCGACCTGGAGATCTAAAAAATGGAATCCATGCAAACTCTGCTCTACCTTTATTTTAAGCCCAAGTGTATTATCAGTGAGCATGTCTACCAGACACTGTTCATTATGGTCATCTTTTCAAACTATACAAATATCATTGACATACCTGAGAAATAGCTTAAACTCCGATTTGAAGTAGTCAATGATAGTCGACTCCTTATACCTTACTACTAACTCAACTATTACGCCTGCTAGGGGGCCACCTATAGGGACTCCAGTTCTTTATAAGTAATAGCGCCCTTGAAAAACATAGTATGAACTATAAGTAATAAGGTGGCAAATTTCCCTAATGATAGTACTCATGCTGTCTAAGTCAGGGAGGTGCTGCATGATGAAGAGATACAACATGAGTGCCGCAGGGGTCTGTTGTATAGACGGGTATAGCGACTCATAATCCATTATGGTATATCTCTCATTTGGGAATGGCCCTATTTCCAACAACTTGTCTAGGAAGTTGAGCGAGGAGTCTGTAACGTACGGATATCCACTGAGGTGTTGTCGCGCCCATATCGCAATCGTTTTCTCTATTTCATACAGGGGTGGCAATTTCTTGTGAACCATGTCTAATGGAAATAGGTGATTAAGGCCTATGAGCATGATGTGGTGATTGACTGGGGGGGAGCGACTATACTAAAGTTCATTTATTCAAAAAACAATAATAAAAACAACAGTGGTGAGCCGGACGTGATCCGAGAACAATGGACAACAGGTTTATTAGAGTGAAGAACATATATTTTTATTACTTAACTGATTATCAAAAAAATACTAAATATTAATATATATTAAAGAAACATAATATTAAAAAAAAAAATGTTTAATTACTCAACTAAAAGAGCATGGTTTGCTAATTTCGGCCTTCCTCTTGAAAGTTTTTCACCTGTAGGTACTTGTTTAGCTGCTGGAGGAGGTTTGACATGTTTTAAGCGTATAGCTAAACCTATTTACAGATTTTATTTTAAATACTGACCACTTATAAATTACGTACTGATATTTTATTATAAATACTGACCAAAAATACTGATATTTTTATTATAAATACTGACCATCTATTTAAAATACTGACAAGTTAGTA
>AYEL01078856.1:0-10792 GCA_000484575.1 Olivierus martensii
AAAAATATGATTTTTATTTAATTAAAATTTATATTGAAAAATGTATATTTTTCTGTTAATGATTAGGCACCCCTTTTAATATCTTAAATTCATTTTTTAAATGCAATAATAAACGTTCTGATTTAAATAAAAATGTAACATTATATTGTAATCATGATTGTAATATATATTTATGAAAAAAGAGGAAAGAAATGATTATAAACAATATTTATTAATATACCGAGAAAATTAAAATTAAGAAAAATATATATACCAATAAACCTATAGAACAATAAATTTAACCTTAACAATCTTTTATTGATAGTTAACTGCTTTGTTAATCTGAGCAAAAATTAAGAAAATTTATCATTAAAATTAAGAAAAATGTATATACCAATAAACCTACAGAACAATAAATTTAATCTTAACGATCTTTTATTGATAGTTAACTGCTTTGTTAATCTGAGCAAAAATTAAGAAAATTTATCAATAAACACTTTTTTTAACAATAAATTTAAATATTTAAAATATTCAATTTATTGTTAATAATAATAAATTTATAATTAGGTTCTGTAAATTCTTCATCGAATATTGAATTAGCGAATACTAAACCATTGTGCCTATGAGAAATCTAGAGTTAGGTTCCTGCGAACCTTTCTTCCCAACATTTTCATCCTTGGTTTCTGTTTTTTCCTGTTTAAAGATACATTATTTATTGTGTATTACAGTACTTACAAATAATTATAGTACAGTAATACCCGGACTTACACGAACTCTGAGTTACGCGGTTCTTGATTTTTTCGTTTGGCAACATGCTGCACGCTAATCTTGCTGTGATTGCATTGGACGCGTTTCGCGCGAACTCTACGTTCACAATTACGATTCTACGATAGACGGAAAGTCAAGATTGTTTTGTTATACGTTTTCTAAATCCTTGAAAAACTATGTCGTCCAAACGAAGTAAATCTAATTCTCCTGCACCTATTAAAAAAATGAAAACGATATCTTTGAAATGTAAACTTAATATTATCAAGGATTTATATAACAGAATGAATATTTGTGAATTGGCAAAGAAGTTTGAGCTACCAGAATCCACAGTAAGAACAATCATAAAAGATAATGAAAAAATTTCCATACGGGTGAAAAATGCTCAATCCTTGAACTCAAACATAATTCGTAAACGTCATGGTATTATTACTGAGATGGAAAAATGCTGAAATTATGGTGTGATAATTAAGTAAAAGTTGAATAATTTTTTACGTAACCCATTTATTTATTTAATATTTTGTATTAAAATGTATAAAGAACTGCAATTTTATTAAATATTTCTCTTCTAAACTAGTGTTTTTGTTAGTCCTTGGTCCCAATTAAACAAAATTTATATGTAATTATATGCAAAGTTGTACCCCAACTTACGCGATTTTCGTCGGTCCCACCTATCGCGTAACTTCGGGGTATTACTGTATATTCAATATACAATACTATATATAGCATTATAATCACAGTAATCATTATTTAATTTTTTAAAACACTATGTAATAAATAAAATCTTATTTTTGATGGGTAATTGTTTGATGTTGCAAGATGTTTGATGTGACAGCTAACAGATTGTCTTACTGAACTACGTTGAAAAACTGCGTCAGCCTTGTCTGCGTCACTTTTTGCCTCAGATCTGTTAAAATCTTGGCGTAAGGAGCAAATGCGCAGGAAGTTAAGCGCCTAAATTTGAGACTGCGTTCAAACATAGAGTCACATTCTTCTGTAGAATCTGCGGATGATATGAACAGCCTTTTGGCTTACCTGTGGTTTATGGACTCAGCAAGGATAAGTAATGAGACTTTTCCGGCAAAACGATACAGAGACTATATTTGGTAACAAACAACTTTCTTTATTAGAGAGAGAGTTTACATTGGTAACAGTATTTTCGTCGGTCAGCGACAGTCCGCGAATAAGCGCGAAAGTTCCGCGAAAATCGATTTTGTGGTTACAAATAAATTTCCGCGAACAACGAGAATTGACTATATTATAAATTAATCATTTTAACAATAAATTAATGATTAATTTATAATATTAATCATTAATATTATAACTTATAATATTAATGATTATAATATTTATATTCATTATAATATTTTAATAATGGAATTTAATTTTTGGAAAATTATTCAAATTAGTAGCATAACTTAATTTATATCCTTATTTCACGTTCAAAAATTGGATCCCTCTTCAGAAATTTTATAAAGTGAAAGGCTTTTTTGGCTGATGGCTTACTGAAGTTAGATATTACGAGGCATATTTTGTCAACAAATTGGCAGAAACAATGGAATAATAATAAAAATGGTTGCCTTACAAGTCAATTTATACTTAAAATTAAACAAAAACATCAAAAGAGATTTTTTTATAGTTCAATTTTCGCTGTACCCAATTTCTAAAATGGCCATTGTAATTTTATGGATTATTTTTTAGGTTTAAAATCCAAGATTCACCTACTGTAACTGTGATAGTAGCCCACAGAGAAAGGGAATTATTAATGATGATGCATCTTCTTTTCCAGTGCAAAAAATTTGACAGAGAAAGGGAATTATTAATTTGCTTACGAGGCATATTTTGTCAACAAATTGGCAGAAACAATGGAATAATAATAAAAATGGTTGCCTTACAAGTCAATTTATACTTAAAATTAAACAAAAACATCAAAAGAGATTTTTTTATAGTTCAATTTTCGCTGTACCCAATTTCTAAAATGGCCATTGTAATTTTATGGATTATTTTTTAGGTTTAAAATCCAAGATTCACCTACTGTAACTGTGATAGTCGCCCAGAACAAACTTGATGCATCTTCTTTTCCAGTGCAAAAAATTTGACAGAGAAAGGGAATTATTAATTTGCCGTGGCCTTATCAATGGACAAAATTGATTTAGCGATTTGATAATTTTAAGGAATGAAGAAAAATTACAAAAAATTTAAAAATTTTAGCTACTGATATAACTGATAATAACAGAAATGTACATTAACTGATTTTTGTATTTCTCTAATTAACAGGTTATTTTGTACACACAATATATATATATATATTAATTGTAATATATGTTACGGACAAAGTGGCATTATGAATAATGACAAACAATAATCGGCCTTTGTAATAAATTTCACATTGTTTATTATAATTTATCACATTGACCGGTCAATATGAATATTGCTATTATATGGTCGAGAAAAAGTGATGATAATATTTTTTCGTCAGTACAGTCAGTATTAAAAGTAGTAGGGTCATAGAGGAGAAGAGTGATCATCCTTCTTCTTTTAAGTTGATTTTAATGATTTTATCATTATGTTGACAGAATTATAATATATTGTTAACATTAATTAAAACAATTAATAATAGTTATCTTTCAAAAATATTCTATACTTGACAGCATCGGAAATCAGCATTGAGTCTATGGGAGAGTCGAAGTTCATTTACATCACTACGCCGATCAGGCCGGAGGAAGGGTCATCAGTGTCCTTATGCAAAACAGTAATTGGCGCCCCTCCCTCAAATAAAGAAAACAAATTCTACGTTATATTATATACATTTTAATGTTTTAATGTAATGCGTTAATATATATATATATGTTACGGCCAATGCTCAAAGTCTAGTTAATTTGCGAAATGGCTGGCCACTTCTAGATTTGACCAGGTCATTTGGCCAAAGCTCGAAATATACGAGAATTTACGCCTATTTCGGGCTTTGGCGGGCCAAATCGCAATGCACCCGATAATCAATGGCCAATTCGGGAATTGTCCAAGAAAAAGTGGCGAAGCTAGAAGTTTTGCGGAACTGATCACTCAGTTACGGAAGTTGATCATACCAATTCTAATTCATGTTATTACCACTGTGAAAATCTTTTTCAGTTTAGTCATAGTAGAAAAAATTATTTCGAAAACAAAGAGAAAATCAGTATTGAAATAGTTTTATTTAAATTGAAAAATTAATGAAAGCAACAAATGCATTTCCAGTTAAAAATCATAACAAAGAAAACAATAATAACGTTGTTTATAGATTTTTTTGCATTTTTACGCCCCTTTCCAATCAGAGAGATTACTAGGGGTCTGGGCCAGTTCCAACCATGGACTGCACCCACACCCGTGGAGGGGGCCGGATGGCGAAGGTGGGGATCACCATGCCGGGCCCAGCACCCCGAAAAAACTTTTCAGGAGATGCCGCACCCGGATCCTCCTGCGTGACACGCCAATGCGTTACCACTCGGCCATCCGGCACCCGTTCGGCGAAGGTGGGGATCACCGGGACGCGAACGCGGATCCTCCTGCGTGACACGCCAATGCGTTACCACTCGGCCATCCGGCACCCGTTGTTTATAGTTAGAAAATTCATGTCAAAAGGAAAAATGACAATTAAAAAACATGAGAGAGATCTTAGTGAATAGTTTAAAAAATGACATGAAAGATATTAAAAACTGTTCTGAATTTTTCTTTATAGTTAGAAAAATCATGTCAAAAGGAAAAATGACAGTTAAAAAACATGAGATAGATCTTAGTGAATAGTTTAAAAAATGACATGAAAGATATTAAAAACTGTTCTGAATTTTTGAGAACACACTATATTTTTTAAACAAACGATAGATTCACACAAAAAGTTATATATAAATCTGAAAACATTTTATACAGTATTTAGTATAATATTAAAAATTTACCGTCTTTGCCACAATTGTTCATAAATATGGTATTTCATTTTTATTTTATGAGAAAATAAAAATAAATAAATCCATAATTCATTGCGATAAATTAGTTACAGAAATCTTACAAAAGGGTGTCTCTACCCTTTTCCGTACTCTGAGAGATAATCCCATTCATATTAGTGAATGAGTAAGTTTTATAATGTCTTGCATCATTTTTTTAAAACCAACGTGTAACGTGATAGACAATACCATTCTCGCTGATGAATAAGCCAAAATTCGCATGAATGCACTTCGAAAAACTTCTAGCTTTGGCCACTGATTGTCGGGCTCATCACGAATTGGCCGGCCAAAGCTCGAAATAGTCGTAATTCCTCGTATATTTCGGGCTTTGGCCAAATCTAGAAATAGTTAGCCATTTCACGAATTGGCTAGACGTTGGCATTGGCTGTAACGTATATAAACGGACATGGATAGCAAAACGGACTGTTCCGTTTTCCCATCACATAGCAACATGATGTGAAATACGGATCATGTAAACCCAGCGTTAGGCTTAGTTCCCACCAAGCTGCGAAAAGCGATAGGCGAAGCGAATTGACGTCATGATACAGATCATGTAAACCCAGCGTAAGAGAGACATAGCTCAGAATATCATAAGAGAAAACAAGCCGTATGAAATTATAATTGACAAATCACATTTCAAGAAGTGATTAATTTATTTTAATGTGTTTATATTTCATTATTTTGTAGAAATAACCAACTCGCATTAATCATTATTCGAAACATAACAAAAATGTATTGTTAATTTTGCACTGTTTTGGCGCCCCTCTTGTATCGGCGGCCTCATTCATTGCTTACCGCTTTCCGCCGATAATATAGTCCACTAAATTATTCGCAACGTTACGGTAAATTGCCATAAAATAATGGCAATTTTTATAAATAAGCTATAAGCTTCGAATAAATTACGATATTAACATGATTTTAGCATGTAGTAAGTTCTTCTTTTCTGTTCATATGGAGGGTGTGGCATATAGTAAGTTATCTGCGTGTCTATAATATATACGAAGATCAGATGCGCAATGATGTTCTGCGCATTCCAATCGATTCTGTGTTCTAAATTGCAGGAGAGTTGTAATTTTAAGTCGTTCTCGAAATGCTGTATGATTAACTGTGAAACAAAGCAAATTGCATTGAATGTTTATTCGAAAATTGAAAACTGAAAACCCAGAGGCACGATTACATAAAAATAAAGACCATTCTTACTGACAGTGTTACCTTTTACATCGAAATCGACTCTTCCGTGCGCATTAATACCGTCACAAAAGTTGGTAATACGCCGCTCCCATAGACTCAATACTGACTTCCGATGCTGTCGTTAAGTATTGTTTATAAACTTTTCACATATTTTGTTATAAGCTATAGGCAAAGAAATTACTAAAATATCTTATTTTAATAATTATTATAATTACTATATAGTGTCTGTTGGTTTATTAGACTTTTATATAATTAATCGTACATAGATATAGTAAAGCGTCGAGTATCCGGAGTAATTGTTACCAGGGTGTCTGAATAATCAAGATTTATTAAAGACTTTTATATAATTAATCGTACGTAGATATAGTAAAGCGTCGAGTATCCGGAGTAATTGTTACCAGGGTGTCTGAATAATCAACGCTTTACTGTAATATGATTAAATTTTTTAAATTTATTACAATGCCCGATTTTGTTTGTCATTGCCCGTATTAATCACTTTGTTCATAACATATATATGCTAATATGATAATATACATATAAGTTATATTGTTTCCATAGGGCAGGGGTCGGCAACCTTTTTATTTTATTTATTTATTTATTATTTTTTTTTTGAAAGGAAAAATATGTAAAAAAAGTATTGTGAAAACTGTAAGATTAGAAAGAAATATTCAGAAAATACTATGTTTGAAGATTTTGCATAGGAGGGAGGGTATATTTCAGAAATGCGAGAGTTAGGAGGGCACCGTATCACGCAGTGGCTTGATAGAGTATACGAGGATAATGGGGGCAGAAAGTTCACTATATGCGGCATCAGATGTTGCTAGTACTCGAAAATTGATTCATCTAGTCATCTTGTGTAATGTAGAATCGCTAAGATTCAGTTTTCGTCAAAAATGGAGAAGATAAGATCAAAGTACGCAATTGTAAAGAATTTTCACTAAAATTATTCATTACAACTACGAGTATTTGATCTTCAAATATCTAAAATTTAGATTTCAGATATTTGAATGGCAGGCACTAAAAAATTGCTTCGCGGGCACTGCGTTGCCAACCCCTGCCATAGGATAATAACTATCTTGTAATTTTGCTTTTGTTTTAATGAATCAAGTGTTGGTTGCTGGCTCTCTCTCTTTTCTCTCTTCCACTAGTGCCTACCCATTCTTATTGGTAGGAATCTTTTCCCTTTACTAAACTATCCTATCATCATCTCACGTTTCTTCTTTTCATTGGTCTAACCCAGCGCTTTTCAGACTATGGGTCGCGACCCCAAATGGAGTCGCGAAGCGAAATGCTGGGGTTGCAAAAATTAAATTCAAACACTTGAATTTCAGTTTATATGTAATTTCACAAATGTCCAATATTAACATTTGGACTATTTTCAGTGTAGTTGGCTGATTGTGTTCATTTTAATAAGTGTGTAAGCTGTGGTTGGTTGATTGTGTTCATCTTAACAAGTGTGTAAATGACTTAATGTAGTTGGTTGATTGTGTTCATCTTAATAAGTGTATAAATGATTTATATACTTGTATAGTTAGTTGATAGTGTTCATCTTAATAAGTGTGCAAATGATTTATGCACTTGTATGTTTTATTTCATATTTAATACCTGGGGTGACGAAAAATGTCGTAATGAAAAATGGGGTCATGAATGGAAAAAGTTTGAGAAGCGCTGGTCTAACCCGTAGTTCTTAACCTTTTCGAAGTCACGGAATACTTCTGACTGTAAAAAAATTTGCTGTAAAAAAATTGATAATCTATATCACTAAGCTCATAAAACTAACAACAAAAATATGCATGAACATGCATTTTACTAAAAATTATACATTACAGATTAAATAACAGTAAAAAAAGCCCTTAAATAAAAAGACATGTATTCTTAAAAAAACTGTAAGTAATAATTTAAAAAAAAAAATGAAATATTTTAAAATCAAGTTTAATGCGATACCTGAACTTTTGTAATTATGAGTAATGTCAGGTTTAATATGTTACAAAGCTACCCTCATTTCTTCATCAATATTCCTGTCTTTCGCGTTTTTTAGTTTTTATGTTCGTTAATATTGAAAAGCTTAGCTCACACAAATATGATATCGAAAACGGTAAAAAAAACCTTAAGTGCTTTTATGGAAAAAATTGGGTACTCGACCTGGATAAAAATTCAAAATTTCTCAAAAGTCAATTCAAAGAATTTCAATTTTAGAGTACGGGTCGTATTCTAAAATTGAAATTGAAATTGATAAGCTAACCAACTACAAAACTTTTATTTTTTAAAATAATATTTTACAAAACTTACTTATATTTCTATATACAATGTTTTAATAAAATTTTTACACTATATTTACATTTTAATAAAAAATTGATTTTACGGGCTTTTTTATTGACGAATTTTTTTATTAAATCGGAATAATCTATATTTTGTGCCATATCATTTTCGATGGAAAAGGCCACCAATGGTGTCAATTGGTTGCAATGTAAATGCTTACGTATATTTTATTATTTTTCTGTTATTGATTTTCTGCAGTCTACCAATTTATCGTGTACCGAATATTGTGTGAAATAAATAATTTGAACCTATATATCTTTAATTACCGTTGATTATATTATTTATTACATTATTACATTCTCCCTGGTTACTGTTTATTAAATTGCTGCATGAATCCTTACTCTTCGGCCGGGGGCGCCAGGCGGCTGTCCAGTCCACTTACCCTAAATTATGTATAAAAATGATTTTCTTATTACAATAATAATAATAATAATAAAACATCAAATGGCCAGAGCCTTGTGCGGGTGCTCCGCTCGATTTTATATTGAGCCGGCCCTGATTATAAGGTACCTATACAAAACATACAAACCAAATCACATCAAAAGTCGGCTGGATTAGCCGCGTGGAAACGCTTCGGCTTTCCATTCTAGATGACCCGGGTTCGAGTGTCGGGTCCCGGGTCCAACCCCTTGAAATTATTTATCATGAGATCAGCCAGATTGTGGAGGACGGGGATCGACGGAACCGGCCCGTCGATCTCCGTCCTCCACAATCCGGCTGACCTCTCCGCAGGGGTGGGCAGCCTGTGAAATCTAAATCCATATAAAAGTCATAGGAATAGGTCCTTGTTTCGCCTCGCCTCTTACTGAGTAAGGCTTGTTTCGGTCCACCACTTGGTATTCTTCCAGAATGGAAAGTGGCCTCATCTGTTGACAAAAAAAATCACAACAAAAATGAACTTTGTCAAACCAGATGCAATGAACGACTGTAACTACTAAGGGGCCTGCTTAGTAGTTTATTCGAAAATGCAAGTTGAATCTTGTTTGCATTATAAAATGCGTACTGCGCAATACGCTAAGGAACATTCAAGTAAGCATCGCTTTCATAATTTCGCGGAATATCAGTGTTTCTGGAAACACCAGTTAAGAACCACTGGTCTAAATCTAAGGTACAATCTCTTCGTTCCTTATTGTTGTTCTGCCAACAGATAATGCCACTTTCCAATCAGTGGTGATTGGTAAATGACGGGCTATAACAATCCTCTGGTCCGGATTCTGTGAAAGAATTTTCCAAGTGGTGAGATCCGAGAATCGAACTCGAGTTCTTTAGACTCAACAAGAGACTCATTCTCTAGACCAGCGCTTCTCAAACTTTTTTCATTCACTACCCCATTTTTCATTACGAGATTTTTCGCGACCCCATTTTTAATTACGACATTTTTCGCGACCCCAGGTATTAAATATGAAATAAAACATACAAGTACATAAATCATTTACACACTTATTAAGATGAACACAATCAGCCAACTACACTGAAAATTCATATGCTGAATATATGTTAAATATTGGCCGTTTGTGAAATTACATATAAACTGAAATTCAAGTGTTTGAATTTAATTTTTGCGACATCAGCATTTCGCTTCGCGACCCCATTTGGGCTCGCGACCCATAGTTTGAGAAGCGCTGCTCTAGACTAGAAAGCCGAAACGCTTGTTGCGAGACAATATTTGCATTACTAATTTAAAATTAAAAATTTTTGCATTGTATTTTTTTCTAACTCGTTAAAAATTCATGAAATGAATTGTTAAAATTTAGTGCCTGTACTTCTTTTTTTAGTTCGAGAGATACAAAGAATATGTTCGCTGCATTCATAAGTTCAATATATATTATAGGCTTTATTTTTTCGACGTAAATAATTTAGAAAATGATATAAATTTTTAATTTTCAACATAATTTTAGTTCACGAAAAACGTTTTATTTATATAAAAATCTGTTACAAATATTTATTCCATATTTTTGCGCGCGCATAAAATGACATCATTCGTGAATATGATGGCAGTTAGAACTTTTGACGTTGAAACGGAAATTAATTACCGTAACTAATACCAATGTGTGACGTAATAGAATTTCATCTAAATTAACAATTCTTTTTAAAAATAAAAATGTAAATGTAATCACTACATACCAGATTTCCAGATAGAAATTCATATAATTTTCCCTTCAACATATCAATTATTATTTTGGCAGATCAATACAAACCAAACAATTTTCTTTTAGTTCAGGTAACGAAATTAGGTTATTTTCTTTTAAATGAAAGATATCCAGTGGTTTTAAATATAGTAAGGAAAAAGAACTTTTTGCTAAACTCTAAAGATAAATATTGTAGACAACAATACGTAAGTACCCAACTTTCTCTTATTATGTAGTCGTAATTTGATCGCTTTATTTAATTAAATATTAAATTATATTTGATCTATCAAAATTCTTTTATTTAATAACCAACACTTATTTTAATTTAGCAAGATTTAATTATTTAAATAAACATTTTAATATTAATTTTATGGGCAATATAAAATTAAATAATTAAATTAAATAGATATTTTTATAAAATATAAAAATATCTAT
>AYEL01078857.1:0-21029 GCA_000484575.1 Olivierus martensii
ATTTCCTTTTGACAGGATAAATAAATTATTAATAATAAAATAAACACGATGAATTACTTTTATATATTTTTAATTACGGATAAATAAAGATTTCACTATTCGTACGAATAACCATGAGAGTCACTGTATATATATTTCAATTCATATATGTATATTTCTAATATATTTTATAAAAAAAATTTTATACATTTAAATTTTCTATCAAATATAACAGAAATATATGCAATATGTAAAACAAACTGATTTCGATAGTTAACTTAGGCTTCTATAGATTTTCGTATATAATGCAGTACTATACTACATGTTTTTTTTTCTCAAAACTATACATTATTTGAAAAAATTATTTAAACATTTTTTATATAATTTTTTTTAACTTACTTGATCAAGAATTATTTTCATACAATATAAAAAGTTATTTGATTTACTTGATAATGTTTTTCTATTATGTATTATGGAATGGATTATGGAATTATATAAATTACGAAATTATGTGTTATATATTATGGGAATATTGCCGTCTGGAAAAAAGAAAAGTGGGTATCAAAAAAAAACATGGATGGACATCGTTCAGGATCTAGACTTGGAGGAACACATGACACTGGAGAGAAGAGAATGGAGAAAGGCTATACGCATTAGCAATCCCACATGAAAAATGGGAAAAGCTGAAGAAGACCTCGACTACGCCGGGTATTTTAGCTAGAGAGCTAAAATACCCGGCGTTGCCGAGTTTTTGTTTGTAAATCACATAGTAAAAATAATTATTGAAAAATAATCATCCACATACAATATATCATATATATATATAAAATCATACGATAAGCAATGCTCCAAATTCAATATCATTTTTCTCTTGTTATTATTTGTTTATATTTTCTTTAAAAATTAAATGATTAAATTTTCAAAATTTGTTCCTATATGAAAGCACTTGTATTAAATATATAGAAATATCTTCTATTATACAACAAACAATAAAACACGTATTAAACACCTGCTTTGCAACAAAAAATGAAGCACGTGCCCTTTGTTGCATAGTGCAACCGATGGACAAAGAAATGGTTGATAACCGATGGACAAAGAAATTTAGTAGAGTGGTAGGTAACCAAAGCAACAGAAAGGATATCCTGACAGGCAATACAAACGATGGAGAGATAATATAAGAAAAGTAATTGGTTCCCAGTGGATGCAGATTGCACAAGATAGATACATATGGAAACAAAAAGAACCATATATATCTAGCAATGGATGAAATAAGAAATGTTGATAATAGTTGAAAAAAACAATAATATTTAAAGATAATTTTTTTTAAATTTAGCAAATTAATTTGAATAAAACACTCTAAAACAAAAATCGGTTAACTGAAAAAATAAAATAGTCAAAAGAAGTAATAATAATGCTGTTATATATGGAAAGAATATGTAATGAATAAAGAATTGATTTGTAATTTTGAAATATGTAGGGCTGAGTAAATGAAAATCCTCTGATTAAAGGATAAGGTTATACAAGAATTTATACAAAGTTTAAGATTTTCGAATAATTTTGTTTAGGGGAACAAAATGGTGGAGAATGAATATTAAAAAAATGTTTTATTCATATTAAAAAATTTTCATAAAGACCTAGTAAAACATTTAAAAATTTCATAGTTTGTACTAAAATAAAAATAAAAAAAAATGGCCACCAATTTTCCTAAAATCAACCGATTCCAAACTCGCACTCTTCCAAGGTAATATTTAAATAATTAATATTAAAATTAAGCAATGTAATACCCTCTGTGAAAAAATTCATGTAAAAACTAACTGTAACATTTTTTTATAATATTAGCTCAACATCTCAGCAAACTAATGGTAAGAGCTGCCCAATAGCCGAAATGCATCTTTGCCAAAGAAGTTGAGCATAAAATTGAAATATAAAATTTTTTTCTTGAATCATTGGAATTCTTTTTCATTTAACAAGAGCAATAGAAGGAAAGTTGGTTTCTTCAACTTTCCTTGTATTGCTCTTGTTAAATGATGATTTTTTTCTTCATTTTCTTAGAAGTTTAAAGCAAAGCAAAAATTTTCCTTTTGTATTTTTATCCTCGATAGTTTCTATTTATTCTCTAAATATAGAAATAATCGAGAATACGTTTGTATATAAAATTTTTATAACTTCATATACAAACGTATCCTCGATTATTGCCAGTAACAAAATTGTTAAAGAGAAAATTAATTGTAGAAATTATGTTATTATGCCACTAAACAGCTCTAAAATTTAAATACTATATTCTCCTTTAGAATTATTTTCTCATGATTGTTTATTTTGTATTTTTAAATATATGCAATATAATTGATAGTTTTTTTTACTTTTAAATTTGGAAATCTGGTTTTAAATATATAG
Source organism: Olivierus martensii (assembly GCA_000484575.1). NCBI lineage: Eukaryota > Metazoa > Arthropoda > Arachnida > Scorpiones > Buthidae > Olivierus > Olivierus martensii. The sequence goes on from AYEL01078857.1 coordinate 2,374, forward strand.
ATTAAATTAAAAAAACTATATATGTAAACATGATATATAATTTTCATACATATATTTATATTATATTCCATATTTAGTCTCAATAATTAGGATAATAAATCATCAACAGCGCTGACTTACTTTTTGTCAAGAGAACAAGAGTTATCAATATACAAATATTTATATAACTTTCCACGAAAAATTATATAAAAATGAACAGTTATTTTGATATTAATGATTATTTGTATTTATGATAATTTTTGCATTATTAAATATAAAATCACACAGGGGCGAAAAGATACTTTCGATCTCGTGTTCAAATTTCCACGGAGCGACTGCTCCCGTTGAGTCGTCGCCTATGTAAGTCATTTTAGCTAGTGACTTATCATCACCATCAACTAGAAATTCCTTCTGTTCTGTCCTAATTTTTCAATCGCATAAGCTTTAGCGTCGCTATCATTAAGTTTAACAAAACATCAATAGAAATTTTTTCAATATTTTAATATTTACTATAGAGTAATTTAAATAATAATATTTGTTAAAATATACTATACATCGTATATACAGTACTGTATCTGAAATCAGAACTGTCACACCTATAATTTCTCCGAAAGGTGGAGATATTACACTTCCGTTTGATGGGGGCTGCCATTTGCCGGATGTGGTCGAGCCATTTTGTTTTTGTTAAAGAAAAATATATATATTTTTGGCAGGAACCCGTCTAAAAATTCAAAATATCTAAATAAACTAACCTGGACATAATGCCATTAGCACAGCTTTTAGATCCTTGGCAGAGAGTGAGAATACAGCAAGAAAAAGAGGTGAGGTAAACATTAAGTTTTATTCCGGTATACCTTTATTCCAATATCAATAGAATTTAAAAATTCCTAATTCCTAAAATTATGATGAAATTTCATAAATTTAAGATTTAAACATTGAAGAAAAATATGTAAATTAAATTAAAATTTAACACAAATATCGCAAAATAATAAACAATTTTTGAAAATACAGTACTCAGAAAAATAATAAATTGTAGTATGTACATATTCATTAAATAGTTTAATTTATTTAAATAATAAACTATATAAATAATCTAATGGAAAAAACTAATATAATAAATAAACTTTATTGAATTTTTTCATAGTTTTATGATCTGTTAATAATAAATTTAATTTTTATAATATAAAATTGAAGTTGGACTATAAATATAACAGATATTGGTATAACTGCTAAGTAAATATCCGACATATTTTAAATATTACAGATACAAGTAACTGCTGATTCATTTATGACAAGGTGATAAGTAGAATGGACATTGCTATGGTCATCTAAGTGACTGTTATCATCTATAGTTGAAAAATACTTTTCATGTAGATTTGATCTTCATATTGAATTTATGATTTAAAATAAGATAAACTAGTATAACAAATCAATTAAGAAATAAAACATTTATATAGTAAATTAAAATTTCCAATAAAGAAAATTTGTTTCCGTTATAAATTAAAAATATGATTTATTATAGAAAAATTTGTAACTTAAATATGTTCAATATATATTATAAAATTATATAACATATAATTGTTGAAATGAATAAATTTTAGTGGACAGATTTTACTCTATTGCCCCATTTATGTCAATTGATTCAATACTGATTCATGTTGATATTGACTCAAATTATTATTTGTTAATGATAAATGCAAAATACAGCTAATCCTCAATTTACACAAATAATTGGGACAGAAATTTTATTATGTAACTCTGCTTTTGTCAGAACAATAATTTTTTAATAAATTCTGAATCAAAAACTCCCAGGATTAGGTAGATACAGTGCTTTCATCTACAGAATGTTATGCTGCAATATTATTCCTTGACTGAAAGAGAGCAAATGCTGCATGGGTCAATATTGTATCAATAATATGATACTTAAGATCAACACAATATACAAAAACATAAATAAATCAAGTAATATGAAGTTTTAATAATGTAAAATTACATGATCACACTTGTAACTTACAAATAGGCATTTTTATGCTCTATATCTGAAATAAATAAAAATATTATTGAAAATATTTTATGTAAAGTCAAATTTATGTAAGATGGGCAAAGATTGTACAACAAAGCTATTAATATTTTACAAACTGGAAATTGTTTTAATATATTCAAATTAATTTCCAAATTGGAAAAATTTAAAAAGATGAACATTGAATAATTTTTCAAATAAGCATATTTTATTTGATGATTAGTCCTTGACTTACAATGAAGTTTTTACTGTAATTTAAGGACTACCTATTTGAACCCCATTGTTGTAAGTCAGAATGGTCATAAATCGGAAATGATTAAATTTATAGATTATCCACTAGCAATATTTATTACCACTCTCCACTTTATCATAATAAACTTAATGAACACAAAAATAAAAGAACCCAAAAAGACTCAAAGCCTTTGTCAGTTGCATTGACCAGTCACAGAATTTATTGATGACATCTCATCATAAATAAGAGTAATCTTAACCTCAAGGCAGTCATAAGTCAAAGATTACCTGTATTGGAATATATTTTAAAATAATTAAACAAATGAAAAATCATCTTAATATAAATTATGCCAGCTGCAATCATTACAATATCAGAAGAAAATTAATTTTTGATATATAAAACATAAAGCAAAAAAAAACACTCAAGTATAAAAATAAAAATGTAAAATCACAAATTTATTTTTTGTAGATTAGACAATCAAGATTCATCAAAATCATTCAGCTATGTACATATTTAATTAAGATTAGAAAAACAAAAAAATTACAACTGTTTCTATAAAACATTTTGTTTTTTAGTATTAATGCTATATTATTGTCTATTTTGGACCTGAAATTTTATCAGTTGATCTATTTTACTAACCATTTTGCCACTTTCAATAATTTTTTCAATTTTTAAAATACACACAATTGACAAAATTTGAAATTATTGAAAAGTGGGATCTATGCAGATAAAAGTAGTGTAGCAACTGTAGGAGAATTTAATGATGATTTTCTATCCTATATTATTTATTGGACAAAAATTTTTATTTATATTCCTTAGATTGCTATAGTAATGGCTAACACTGTCTTCAATAATGAATTTAATTGGTTTATGATATAATTGGGCTTAATCAAGAAACATGGCAATGACTCTAAGCCAAGTACAGTAATCACTGACTGACTATTATCTTGAATTTCAAGCTAAATGATTCCTGTAAATCATTTTAGTTGAAATTCAACTCACTGCAACTCATTCTCAGTTCAATATTATCAATCTGACAATTATATTCAAGATAAATATTCCATAAAAACTTCATATCCAATTAATAAAAGCAGTTTAAAAATAACAAAAATTGACAAAAGCATTGCTTTTCTTCTCCTTTTTCTCCTCCACAGACACCTCTATAGATTGCATCATTCAACAAATATTAATGACATTTGGAATGTAGATATGTCTTATATTATTTGAAGCATCTTGAAAGTGTCATCATAATCAGCTATAGTTTTTGTCCTTTGCCTGTTTTATTATTTGAACATTTCTTCTGGTCTAGCTTGACAACCTGGCCTTCAAACAACAACAGTCTGGAATCTTTTATTTTCCAATGAGCAACAGATTTTCATTTTAAGTTGAAAATCTAAATTGCCTTCACTCCTCATCAGTACAGTGTTTTATACAATTCTTGAAATTCTTTTACATAATAATTTACATAATATTCAACATTTTCTTTATCTGTTCAAGTGTCCTTACATTGCTATTTAGATTTATCTTTTAACAATAATACAAATATGGCTACATTTTTTAAAAAATTATCAAGTTTTAAAACAGTGTAGTTATACAGGTAGGCCTCGATTAGTGCGAGTTCGAATAATGCGATATTCATTGCCAATAGGTAGGCCTCGATTAGTGCGAGTTCGAATAATGCGATTTCGATTAATACAGGTAGGCCTCAATTAGTGCGAGTTCGAATAATGCGATTTCGATTAGTAAAAGATTTATATAATTTATAAAGCACTATCAAGCAGTAGAGTATTACAGTGTAATACTCTGCTTGATAGTGCTTTATAAATTATATAAATTTTTGATAAGAGTTAAGCAGTTCCTTTTTCTAGAGAACCATATTCGATTAATGCAAGTTGTAAACATAGACTAGTCTTACTAACAAATGTCTGTCCCCTTTTATGAAGTCAATTAACAAATTAATGTTAATTCTTTGTTAGTAAAACCGGACGAGGAGCAGTCCAAGAACAGTCACTTTGAAGGGGTGAAACACCAGAAAGCAAATAGATGAAAGATCTGATGATAGATAGGGTCGCCTTCCCTGGGAAAGGGGAGAGCGATATTTGTTTGTTGATAAAAACTGTAGAAGAAGATCGGGAACAAAGAGGAATCAGTTGGTTCCAGCCCGAGTTAGACATCGGACGTCTCCTTAGTGGACTCCAGAGAGAAAAGTCGAGTTCGAGTCCGAAGTAACGGACAGTGCGCTCTCATCTAGGAAGACCCATTTGTACCTTCCCTATTTAAAGAGAGAGAGTCGTCGGATCTCTTTTCTTAAGAAAGAGACTGTCATAGTTCCACTAAAAGGACAATTCGTTATCTGGGAGTGCCGCTCCGCCGAGAGATAAAATTAGAAAAAAAGGAATTGATGTGCATTATCAATGTAAATTACCTTTTTACTAATTGCTATACCTTCTATAATCTTACGTTTTTAAAGATGTTGTTACAATAGAATAGTGTACTTGAGGAGGGTGCGAGATGGCATTGAAAACGTTTGTAGTAAGACTTCTTAATGTATTAAATGCTTAGATAACCGAAACTGCGTAGAGTGCTAGTGTGTGATTTACGTAAGATGTGCATAATGTTAAAAGAAATAATCTAAATAGCAATATGAGGACAGTTGAACAGATGAAGAAAATATCAAATAATTATTAAAATTAATATGGAAAAGAATTTCAAGAATTCTACAAAACATTGTACTGAAGAAGAATGAAGACAAGTTAGACCATCAACTTGAAATGCATATACTCATTGGAAAATAAACAATTTCAAACTGTTATTGTTGTTTGAAGGCTGGATTAGTGAAGATAGATATCAGAAGAAATGTACACCTCATAATCAGATTAAAATAAAGAAAAGAAATGGAGGATCTTTTCCCTGTGAATGCCTTTACACATTGCATTATTCAATCAGTTTTGATAAGATTTGAAATATAGATATATCCTAGCTCAGTTAGTCTTTTAAAAAATTTTGACCCAATTGGAATAAAATTAATAAGTATGGAGGAGATGATTTTGTTCTCTAGAAATGCCTCTATATATCACAACATTCAACTAATTTTGACAAATCTGTAATGTAGATGCTCCTTATGTTACTCAAGGCTTTCTGAAAATTTCAGCCCCTTAGAGTGAAAATAAAAGGAGCACAGAGTCCTTTCATTCTTAATTCTTCAGGTAGAATTACTATATTTGTTACAGTTTAAATGCAGCTGCTTGGTAGATGATTTAAGAAACTGAAGCAATAATATTAGTCAAGATAGCCACATCTAAACTGTATTAAATATCCTAATTTCTTAATATGGTATTTGATTATTTTTTTATACATTAGATGTTTTTGATTGGATGTGTTTAAAAAAACTTAAGAACTATATTTTTTTTTTCATTCAGAGCAAAGATATGGCCTCATGGATTTTCTAAAATTTTAACATTTTCAGGCAGAATTTTTTTGTCTATTTAAATTTGTCACATGATCACATTTCAACAATAATAATACTCTAAGGAAAGTTAAGTTTCCTCAATTCAAGCCCTGACTCTAATGAGTATATCAAAATGTATAAATTGCTATTTTAAGTCTATGAATGTTATACAATATTACTAAAATGAATTTATAATGAATGTTTATAAATGCATTTTAGTAATATTAAATTATGTAATTTCATTAATTTCTAAATATAAGAAATTGTTGTTATTATTTTTGCATGATTATTATAGAATTAAATACAATGGATTCCACTTAATTGGGTCAGCCATAATTGGGTCAAATCTGAAAGAACAAAAACCAAACTAATACATAATTTAAAAGCTTAATTGGGATAGTAGCAATATTCAATTTTTGATATATTTTAGGGATTTTTCGAAAATATAACAACATTACATACACTAATACTTGTTGTGTGCTTTCTTAAAATTCCTTATATAAAAATTATAACAACATTTTATTGTACTTGTAATTTTTCAGGTTAAAATTTTCTACAAGACAATACAGACTAACACAAAGAAGTGAGTCTTTTTTTCACATCCTGTTAAATACACATCGTCAACACACTGTTGCTGCACTATTATAAACATCCATTCTTTAGTAAAATTATAAATAAATATCATTATTGATAAATAATGCATAACGATATTGTATTCGGCAACACTAGCATGATGAGAATCAGTTATCTATCATCATGGCTTAAGAGTCTACCGTTACTGTATCTAGCGATATTCATTTACAGTGTTGAGTTTATTTAAAATTTTTAAATCTTTGCCAAGATGCCAAGAAAGGATTTTTCTTTCCAGTAAAATTACTTGGCTGGATAAAATTAAAAGCCAGCCATTTAATACATGCCATCGTAGACCTGCTGAAATAAACCAAAATCTACCATAGCGCGTCTTCCTAGACAAGAAAATCAACTGCATGAGTATAGTCATTACAGAAAGAAATTCCGGGAATATCCAAAAGAAAGCATGATGAAAGATGATGATAATGATGAAGGTGATGATAGAAGTCGAAGAAGCATTAGATCAATGGATTTCTATAGTTAACAGGCAAGGCCTGAATATCAGCAGCCCAGTGTTGAAGAAGTTAGAGGAGATTGCTAAAAAGCTAATAATTAGGTACCTATTTTAATAAAGCATTAAAATAGGTACCTAATTATTATTTTTTTACCTATTATTTATTTACCTACAAATTACATATTTTATTTTAGAATTTATTATCATCAATATTTCGTTTAATTGGGACAGCCGCTTAATTGGGCCAAAATGGCTTAGTCCCGATGTGTCCCAATTAAGCAGAATCCACTGTATATAGATTATAAACAAAGGAAAGTAATTTGGCTGTAATTTTATAATACAATTTCAGTTTAAATATTCTTTATCAATAGAATATCATTATAATAAATTGCAGTCATGTAGAACATTTTTTTTATTGTTAACAAAAAATAGTAATATAATGCTTGATTATTAAAAGTTATATATTATTTTATATAATAAAGAGATAAAATTGAATTAAATACATTATATTAATAAAATATGTGTATCAAATATAATAATATATAATGTTTTTTCACAAATCCTTACTGTTAATTATAAATATATGTAAGATTTTTATTGAATTAAATTTTGTAATAAGAATGATGAATAGTAATTATCTATAAAACAATTTAATAAAATTTGTCTTTATGAAAACATGTTACTCTAATGTAAGACTAAATTATAGGCTTTATATTTTATTTCCTGATATGAAAATTAATATAAAGATACACAGCACTGATCAGAAGAGAGCAATTTTTATTTCAAAAACATTTTCAATCTATCTGTGAAGTCTTCAACTGAAATTTACTTTTAAAATAGAGATTAACTTTGGAAGAAGTCTCATTAATCTTCATGATTTCAATTTGGAATAAAAAGAAACATTACTAATAATATAATGAATTATAAATTTTTTTAATTTTAAAAGCATTACGTTTATAATTGCCAATGATATTAATATATGGGATGACAGTTTATGAATATATATTATTTAATGATAAAATATATTCTCTTATGAATTTATTTTACGGCAGTGAGATATTCACCATTTTTTTAGGCAAATAGTGCACAACCATAAGCATTTATGATGATGATAAATTTGGTGCCTAGTTATATTACAAAGTCTGTATGAAAGATAAATCATTATCATTTTTTATTTTAATTCTCTTGTATTAACAAATATCAAATTTCTTAAAAACAGTATATTTTTATACAGTTAAGATCCATGATTACCTAATTTATATCTTCAGTTTACTTTTCTGAAAAGTTAGCTTTTTGATTTAAATAGCATCTAATACATATGTTGCAAAGTCTTCCAAAAATTTCATAGATAACTTTCTATCTACTGGTTTTCATCAAGATAGTTATGGAAATCTGCAACTAGAGAACTACAACTTGTAGAAGATAAAATAGTTATGGAAATCTACAACATAAACATTTTATATCTTTCTGTTGTATTAAGATGCAGTTATATCAAAATTGGACAACTTATTATTCTTAAAATGTCAGATAGAAATCTATTCTTAGGGATTTTTGTTACTTAATATATAAACAATCTTATTTCATCTATAATGATAACATTTACAAATAATATATAAGGGGAATTCTGTTCAAATCAACAAATGGTATGAGTACTGATATACCTAAATTTAAATAATTTTGACACATTTGTTGTATCTGTTGAGAACAAAATTTCAGATTTTTTTGCACTATTTTTACAGTGATATTTATTTGGCAAAGATGGCATGATATACAATACAAAATACTCTATGAAAGTTTTTATTAAATAAAAATAAATTTGAAATTATATTAAAAAATTTTTTATTACTAATACTGAACATTAAATAATTAAGAATTTATTATTGATTTGGTAAAATTCACTTTAATATGTATTTAATAATTCTAAAATTATTGTAAAGCTTTTATTATTATTTTAAAATTATATTCATGACATTAATATAAACTAAACAAAATAAAATTATTTATTTATTTAGAAGTTAAACTTTATATATATACAGGGTGATTCAAAAAGATTATGTCAAAATTTACAGACTTGTAGAAGATAAAATTCTGATTAAAAAGTCTAGCCTCATTTTTTGATTTGAGGCTCCATTTAAAAGATATAATGTCTGAAAGTTTTGTGACATCATTTCTGTTTTAATACATGAGAGACAAGAAACATTGAAAAAATTAAGTAGTGAAATAAAGTTTATTGGTTTAAATTAACAAAACTGTAAAGTAATGCAACTTTAATTAATTAATAATGCAAGATGAAATGTTTGATGTTTGTAAAAATAACTCTGGATAGACTTCTGTGTCATGGGAAAGTTCTTCAGTATGGATGTTAAATTGCTCTATTATTCCCACTGTTATGCCTATGAGGTGCGTATCTGCCAATTCTGCATAAGAATAATGATCCATAACACTTTCAAAAAGATTACAGTAAGCAATACACAACTACCAAACCAGGAAGAGTTAGCAATTTAACATTTGAAAATGAATGCTGCATTTGTAAAACAATTACATTTCATTTAAATAATCGGTTGCTAATTTAATAAACAATCTGTTCTCAATGCTCTAATTTTTCTAGAATAGCTTTTAAGTAGTTAAAATTTAAAGATGATTTTAAAAATGCAAATAAACATATTTTTAAAATATTTTTTGACTGAACCGGAAATGATGTCTCAAAACTTTCACACGTTATATCTTTTAAATGGAACCTCAAATCAAAAAACGTGACTAGATTATTTTACTCAGAATTTTATCCTCTACAAGTCTGTAAATTTTGGCACAACCTTTTTGAATCACCTTTTTATAAAAAATTTACACAAAAATTTTTATATTTAATAATATACATCTAAGAATCAAATTTATAAAAGAAAGCATGCATGCATGCTTTCTTTTATAAATTTAATTCTTAGATGTATATTATTTTTGCTACATATGATAATAATGAATAATTTAATAGTAAAATAGAGGAGGGTCTTAAGAAAACTTTACAACTTCTATAGTAAGATGACAATATTGTTGAGTTAAGTAATCAGTATACACCCAGATTCCACTTTGAGTCATTTCATTTTCTTTTTTTTAAATTGCATCGTAAAATAATTAAGATGACATTTTGCTTTGAGTCATAAAATTTTATATTTGCATCATACTGAGAATCATTTTTCTCTTGGTAACACAGCAGCTAACATTATATGGCTTAATTATCACTCCCAATACAATTATACATATGTACTTCTGATGCCATAATATGTAAATGCAAACAAAATCCATTTATCTTGTCATTTGCTATCTTTAGGAATTTGATAAAAATTATATTCTTGACATATTCTAATTGCTGTTAATACAACCAAATACAATATAATATGGCACAATGAAAATTTTACAAATAAATAGTTATTTTTTATCTTCAAACTAAACGCTGCTTATATTTAATTGAATGATGATTGAAATTTATTTAAATAAATAATGATTGAAAAACTGATGATTGAACTTTATTTAAATAGTTACATTAAAATTAAGATATTTTAATCTAAACATGCTGTTTTTACTTAATTTATCAAATCTATAGTGCTAAGTTACTTCACTCATCGTTATTTCATCAATATAATGGCTAGTAGAAGAGATATACATATCATTACATCTTTTATTCTTTATACCACCATGGTATAAAGAATAAAAGATATAATAATATACCTTTCTTCCTCTAAAAGCAGCACATACAATACTCAGTTTTGCTTCAAAATATAAAGTAGATGTGTTATATATATTACGGATGTCTTTCTCAATTTTCTTTTTGTTGAAAAGAGTCATGCCACTTCCTTATCTTTCATATTTCAATGGTTTCTATTGGAAATTATTATGTCTTTAAATAACAGCCTTAAACTGCAATTTAAGGTTGTTATTTAAAAGTATATTATTAAAAAGCAGTTAGTTAAAATAGTTGTTTATGGAAATTATTATTTTGGCTTTCATCATGTTTTTGAAGAATGCAACTCTGATACAAAGTGGGGTCTGGATGTACTTAGAATGATCATATTATTTTGAATTGAAGAAAACAGAATCCAAAATCCAAGAGTCTGTGAGGTATGGATTATCTACTAAAGTTTTTGTGTGTGTGTGTTGATGATGATGATGATGATGTATATGTATATATTACATATATATATATATATATAGCATTACTCAGTTATATACAATGTTTTAGTGTGATATTGCTGGAAAAATTAAATTTATAACTTACTGTATAAAAAAATTTTAATTTTACTGATAACTTTATTCATTGATTTTGCATAGAAAGTAAAAGATAATCATCTCCACACTCCAAATATACCAATTCAATAAACAATAATAATTCTTTCAAAAATTATTAATTAAATGAAATACCACCAGTTTTTTTTTCCTTGAAATAAATATTTAGTTTTTGCTAATAAAATTATTAATCTAAAACTAAAGGAATAATAAGTTTAGTATTTGATATAAAAATTAAATTACGGTAGTAATAAATCCAAACATTATTGGCTTTTATAAAACCATCTTCAGCTTTCCATTTTTCAATAGAGAATTCTTTACATGAAGATTTTTTAAATTAAAATTTGAAACTATTTTCATCATTTGTTAATATAATCACTTTTTAACATAAATAATTATCATAAACTAATACACTACAGCAGGGGTTCCCAAAGTGCGGCCCTCAAACCCTAGAAATGCGGCCTGCGATGTCAGATCATCCATGTTCTTGAATTCATAGAGATAAAATTTATTTATTTTTTGTAGAAAAGTAAATTATCATATTATAATTAAAAATTGTTCAGTTAAAAAATACATGTATAATGAAGTTCAAATATGTTTTAATTATTTGGAAGCACTTATATATGCAAAAAAACTTTGTCAATCATGAGTATTAATAAGTCCAAATTGAGATCAATATTAACTGATGAACTTCTACAAACAGTATTAAGAATACATTCAACCGACTTAAACCAAGGCTCAATATTATATTAAAAAAAAAAAAATTCACAAGTCACACACTTCAGATTGATGAATTTATTACTTTTTCTTTTTTATTAGTTAGAAATTATTTAGTTATTTTTTTTAATTATTTTTGAAAAAATGTTATTTTAAACAGTTTATAATAAAAAGTAATTATTGTCATAAATAAGAGTATATACGGTTTGTAATAAAAAGTAATTATTGTCATAAATAAAGAACGATTATGTTAAAGTATAAATCTTTCCCTTGTGTCTAACTTTTTATCAATTCGTATTTTTCCAGATAACATTTTTTTTTGGCCCACTAAATATTTTGAAATTTACAATTTGGCCCACCTATGCAAAACTTTGGGAACCCCTGCACTACAGTATACAATATTGCCTATACAGGTAGGCCTCGATTAGTGCGAATAATTGGTTCCACGAATTTCTCGCACTATTTGAAATATTAACTCTATGTAAAATATGGTAATTGGTTCTTGCTTTGTGAGATTCCGGCCATTAGTCAACCTTCACGATGAATAACCACAATACTAACTTAACACTAACTGTTTAAGAAATATTTATTTTCATATTTTATATCATTATTCATCATATAAATTAATAACTTACCAGCTTTTGCTTGAATGTTCGCTTTACTAATCGGTATGCGCTTTTGGTTGCAGTCTTCAATCCATACAGCTAAAAGATGCTCCATTTCTATTACAAAACTTCTATTTCTTGTAGTTGTTTGCAAACCACAATAAGTTGATGCAATTTTATTTTTCTCCTGTATTTCGTTTGCATATTTTATGATATTCCTTACGTTAGATTCAGGCATTTTGAGATCTCGTCCTATCTTAGAATTAGCATGAAGGCTTTTATGTCGCTCAATCACATCCATTTTTTGCTGTAGCGTAATCACTAACCTCTTCTTTTTTCGCTCTAACAAAGAAAGTTGTTTGCTGCCGAATGTAGTCTCTGAATCGGTTTGCCAGAAAATTTCTCATTACCTATCCTTGCTCACTCCACAGACCTCAGATAGGTAAATAGCCTGTTCATATCATTCGCAGGTCCCATAGAAGAATGTGACCCTATGCTTGAATGCAGCCTTAAATTTAGGCACTTAAATTCCTGCACATTTGGCTCCTTATGCCGAAATTTTAGAAAATCTGAGGCAAAAAGTGATGCAAACAAAGCTGATGCAGTTTTTTGATGCAGTTCAGAAAGACAATGTGTCACCTGTCACATCAAACATCTTGCAACATCAAAAAACTTTCAATCAAAAATAAGATTTCATTTACTACATAGTTAATGTTTTAAAAATTAAATAAAGTTTACTGTAATTATAATACTGTACAGCAATACCTTGCATAGTCCGGTTAATTGGTTCCTCTTTCTTACCGGACTAATTGAACCCGGACTATTCGAGGTACGTAACCTATTGGAAAAATTATAATTGGTTCCAAGAAATTTTCGATTTGCTCATGTTTTTTTTAAATCGTAAATTCTTACATTAATTATTATTTCATATGCATTAAACATTAAAATCTTTTATAAAGATTTACAATAGACAGAATGGGACAGAAGATGAAGCCCATTATGACTAATAGATAAAGAGGGCTCGGCCAGCAGGTAAACGCATTTGCTTTCTTCAAGTCGGCCACTCGGCACCATTACAAACCCAGAGCGGTGCTCTATGAAGCCCATTATGACGAATAGATAAAGAGGGCTCGGCCAGCAGGTGAACGCATTTGCTTTCTTCAAGTCGGCCACTCGGCACCATTACAAACCCAGAGCGGTGCTCCGTAAAGGCGGATTCCACTTGAATTGGGCCACTGAGGATTGACGAGTCGCAAACGCCGATATGCCCAGTATTCATTCCCATTCAATGATTCAATTAAGCATTTGTGGTAAACAACTGACGACATTGCACTTGAGAGGCAGGCACTATAAACAAATGTTGTTCAAATAAATTTGGCAACACTAGAGCAGCCACCTGCTTGTCTCAGCTCATAGTGGCTATTAGAGTCATATATATAGGTAGTAAGTAGAGCAAGCACACTTACATGTCATATTTATTCTAAAAAAATAAAGTAAATTAAAAATTTTTTATTAATGATTACAATCCGGACTATAGTGAAACCCAGACTATGAGAGGTATTGCTGTATATAATGCTATAAACTGCATATATTGTAATTATTTATAAATAATGTAATACAAATTAAATAAGGTATCTGTAAACAGAAAAACATGATTATCTGAAAAAACTGATGTGACTCCCACTGACACAAAGAAACTGATTGCGATTCTCAAGTATTTGAGATTCTCCCATGTGGCTCATAGTGACATGAAGTTTGCCCACTCCTATAATTGAATTATAAATTTAATATATAATTTAAAAGAATTTTGACCCTGCCCAGCTTCTCTGAAAATGGTGTTTTACTTTTTTAAGACTGCTGGCATTATTCAAACCCATGATTCTTATAACAGGCAATGAAAGCTGATCTACTAAGAAAATTGGCTTAATTTTAACATTCCAACTTTTTATAATATCTTAGTCAACAAATACACCCCTTAGGATCTTTCTATTTTGGCTACATAATTTTCTAAGAGAATTTTTGTCAGCTCAGATAGTTATTAGGTGAAGGGGAGATTTTGGGAGTTTTTTTTTTTTGCTGTTTTGTTTTACACCCCTTTCCAATCAGATAAATTACTAAAGAGCAGGATCACTTCCAACCACAGGCTACACCCTCACCCATGGAGGGGGATCAAATGGTGAAGGATAGGGATCGCTGGGGAAGTGCGGCCCTAGGTTATATTTCATTGATGCAATATGGCCCTTTCTCTTAAAAGTTTGCCCACCCCTGATTTATTGTAAAAGGTAGTATATATCTATATGAAATAAATGCATGTGAAATATATAATAAACAATTTTTGAAACCATTGTTATGATTATCTGAAAAAACTGATGTGACTCCCACTGACACAAAGAAACTGATTGCGATTCTCAAGTATTTGAGATTCTCCCATGTGGCTCATAGTGACATGAAGTTTGCCCACTCCTACCATATATCATGGAAACTTCAGCATTTAAACATTTGATTCTTTTAGAAAAATTTTCACTGTTTGTATCTTCTATAAACCTATGCCAATTTTATAATAGCAAATTTATTTTAAGCTTATACTAAAAATGAATTCTTATATAGCCCTCCCCAAATTACATAACTTTTATATAAAATAATTTGATAAAATTATTTTCAATAGGTTTGGTCCCTAGAGGATTCTAATCATATATATAAATTTCATTCAGATTTGATAATATATATGATATATTATATCAAAATATATGAAAATATTTTCTTTTATTACATTTTATAATGTTAATCTGATATAAATCTGAAACTGATAAATTTTTAATTTTGAAAAATGTAAATGAAGTAACAGAAAAGTTCACATAACCAATTTGTTGCTCTTAAATAGTTTCCTTCACTTTATATGATTATTAGTATCAAGTTCTTTCTTGAGTTTTCCTGTGGTTATTAAGCATACTATGTTTAGGCACACTTTTGATAAAGTTGTTTTGGCAAACTGAATAGGCACCTAATATATGTCTCTCTCTTCACTTTCACTGCAAAAAAGTTATATCTATTGCAAAAAAAATCCCTTGACATTTGGTTTAAATCTAATAAATTTATATTGTGTGGATTAAAAAATCATATACACTTAATATATAAAAGTAATTATAATTAATAAATTTTATAAAATATATATTAAGATAATTTTTATCAAAGAATATTGATATTATATGTCTAAATCTTAGAAATAATTATTTTTATATGAGGATTCAATAAGCTTTCCACATTTATGAACTCAATATGTACAAATTCACTTTCACAGAAAATATTAGGAGCCATTTTACAATATTTTTCAGTCAAAATTTTGCTTTTTTTTACAACCAAACTGTTCTACCCCATTTTTAACCACATCTTTTCTTTTTTCTATTGAATGTTAGTCATTGCTTTACTGCTAGAGCATAACCAAAATTATTATTGTGGTGGCTTAAATGTAAAGAAAATGAATGATAATGTTCTTATGCAACAAATGAAATGTTTATAATAAGTCATAAAGACTTATTATAAACTACTATATTCGATTCCATTATTCATCTATAATATAATATAATATCGTAATATTATTCATTGCATGCTATCTAATATTAACTAATACAACTATTGAATATGAATTACAGTAGAATGATTAGTATGTAAAAAAAAATTCTTTCTTTTTAATTTTGTTATTTTTAAATCCTGCATTATTTACATTTATTTATATTTATGAAATTATTATTATTTATAGAATTAGTCTGTAGAGAGAATAACTTTATTACATAATTCCCAAATATATTATTAAATGAATAGACAATGGAATGGGCTTCTACACATTTAGCTATACAGTGGTACCTTGATTAACGACGGCCTCAGGTAACAACGTACTTGGTTAATGATGAGTGATTGTAAGAAAAAAATGTCTTGGTTAACGACTCCTGATTATGTGAACTTCCGACAAAATAAAGCTCTGTAAAACAGTTCATCATCGCATCACGTGATTCGTTTGCTCAGTTGTTAATCGTTATTTTTTTTAATCACAATCAATTCAAATCCGACAATATTATTATTAAAATTAATAAAATTATAACCATATAAAAATATATTTAAGTAAATGATAATTAACATATAGTAATGAAAACAAATTATTTAATTAATTAAAAATAGACATGTAACACTTCAGTATTTTTAGTTTCTTAAAGTGATTTCTAGATGATTATTATTTTAAATTCTGCCAACAAAGTCTGATTATATTGTTTGTTTGTGTTATATATTCCTTGACACCTGTAAGTGGTGTGAGGTCTCAGTTTCGGATTCCATTAGAAGAAAAAAAAGTCTGTCCGAGATCCTACGTTCATACAGACAATAAATTAGAGAGTGCGTGTCACTGTTCATTCGCCATCAAAAGGCAAAATCAAATCTTGTGTTTGCGGGTTCGTTTATCAAAAAACTCCAAAGTGAGCCCAATTGTCCTTCTGGTGAAGATTGATAGTTAAAAGCAGTTTTTGTGAATAATTCATTTCATTAATATTAATTTTTTTTTGTAGCAAATATGATGAACAATTCATTTCATTAATATTAATTTTTTTTTCTGTAGCAAATATAAACAATTCATTTAGTTAATGTTAAAATTTTATAGCAAATTTAATAAACAAATAATATTTTCCATATTTTTAGGACATTTTAAATGAGTCTAATTAAAAACTGTTTTCATGAATAATTCATTTTATTAATGTTAATTTTATAGCAAATATGTAAAATAATATTTTCCATATTTTTAGGACATTTTAAATGAGTTTTATCTGCATTTGAATATTTAATATGGTTGTGGGAAGGAGCCGGAATGAATTAATTAATTTTCAATTAAATCCTATGGGGAATCGCACCTTGGATAACGACAGTAATCCTGGAACGGATTACTGTTGTTAACCAAGATACCACTGTATTGTATGTTTAAACTTATAATTGACAAGCAGTTTAATTATTAATCTAGCAGTTAGTGGAAAGAATGTATGCTGTTTGGTACAGAAAAATCATAATGAAAAAATGCTTTGAAGATTATATGAATTCAATTTATAAAAAGCAAAGCAAAACTTTTCATCTTATCATATAAATTTTAGTGATATGACAATTTCAGATTTTTTTCTGTGGAAAGTAATTTTTTATAAAAATTTACTTTTTTAAAAAGAAGTTTTATAGAAATTACATTTGTATAAAAAAATAAATATTTTTTTTTAGTTTTTAAAACTATATTTAAATATATATATTAATTTAAAGAAAACTACTTGCTTACAATCACTAAATAAGTAAATAAAATTATATATTAGCACCAATAGCAAGTATATTAAAATTATTATACTTGCTATTGGTGCTGAGTTTTATTTACTTATTTAGTGTTACATAACTATTGGTTTTTTATCGGTAATCTGAAAATTTTGACTGAATTTCTTCATTCATGGCTCATTTTGTTCAGAAGATTTGTCACTATCTAAAAATGTCAATTAGTTCACTGGATGGCTAAAATTGCATATAAAAAAATTGTTTTTTCACTGATCTCATAAATATAATGAAAAGTTACAAAAAAATAAAATTTGAAAAAATACTTATATTGTTGAATGAGAAAAAATGAAAGAGAATGAAATTGGCAACAAATACTGAAAATTTCAAAAGATTTTAATGAAAATTAAACAAGATTTCACAATTTTAATTTTAAAATACCCACAGAACTTAAGGGGTAAATGTTATATTTTTTTATACTAAGATTATTTAGTTCTATGATAAGCTTTTTTTTTATATTGCATAATATTGTTCAATGTTTAACACTCACAAATACATAAATTTGTTTGAAGAACTGTTTGAATTGAATTACAGTTTAAAATCATTAATCAAATTTAATAAAGCAATGAATATTAATAATTTCCATATTCAATTAACTGAAGCATTTCTAATATTTTTTAACATATAAGAAAAATTGTAATATTAGAACTTACTTCAAAGAACCTTGAATTTGGCCCTCTTCATGAAATTTATGAATATGGCTAATCTTGATAAATGTATCAGGTATACCAAACTAAATAATGATAATTTTTTGTATTTAAACATAAAAATATCTTATTTAAAATAATTTATATTATTATTATATACTAAATTTTTAAACTAATTTATTTAATCCATGATGTCCTTTTGATTAATTTCAATATTAATGCTAAGGTAATTCTTAGATCTCATGTAATTTAAATATTATGAAGAAGAAAGAAGAATATTTGAGAATCCTTACTTATGTACTACCA
>AYEL01078858.1:0-22981 GCA_000484575.1 Olivierus martensii
GAAGTAAGTTAACTTTTAAACTAAAATATAATACGTTAGCATATAGGAAAATAACGATAAATAAATAATAGAGTGCATAATAAAATAAAAATAGGACAGGTCCAAGTTAACCTCCTCACAAGATTTTTTCTGTATATGAAAAACTAAAATGAAAATTTGCCAACTCTATTATTTGGATTGAATAAAGATTTTATCATAATCCCAGTATTGTGTATTCTGGCTGAAACTCATCATCATTAATGTCCATAACAATAATAAACACTCATAATTAGAGGCTTTATTTTTATAAATTAAATTAATTTTATTATTTAGTTTTATTGTTTAGTTAAATAAAGTTAGTTATTTCTAGTCTTTTTTTTTTTTTGTATTATTAGGTTAGATATTGGAATTTTAGTTCTAATATTAGGAAACCCAAATGTAATCTGTAACAAACTGGATTATTTCAATGTAGCATATTAGCAAGAAAGTTGATTTTGAAAAAGGAAATTTTTCAGTGCTAATTATAAAACATGTAATATAAAATCATATTTCTGCTCTTTCAATTAATTTATTTTTATGGTTCAAATAAATATATATAAGAAAAAGATAACATCTACATTTCTGAAATGATTCTTTAGAATTCAGGTTTTCATTCAAAATTAAAATTTTATTTAGCAATTTTATTAATTTCAGAATAAGTTTTATGAGCGAATATGAATAAACTTGGATTTATAATATTCCTTTCTAACTATGAGGCTATGATCATGAAAAGTACTGTAGCTGGCAAAACCAGTGTTATATAGAAAACAGATAGTTATAGGAATACTGAAAAAAGGTATTAAATGTATAAAAAGCCCAGTAAAGTGCATTTCTTCAATACAAAAACAAATGCAAAATTAGCAATACAATTAGAAAAAATTAAGAATAAAGCAATGGAATAAATAATTTCATTTAAATCATTTTCAAATCATTACAAAAACAGGTTCAAGATATATAGGGAAAATAAATGTCAAAAATATTAAATCATTTATAAAAGAAGCTGTGAAATATCCATTGAGCAATAAAGTTCAATTAGTAATAATTAGTCATGAATAGCTCACTGTTGCACTTATCATTGGATCAACTATTCCATTGGATTTGTGACTTCATGACAGAATGATAGTTTTCTATTTTCATTTCAAAGTCTGGCATTGAATCCCCAGTTCTGCTCCTTTTATAGACCATCTACACTGTAGGCGGCAGCACCTCCGTCGTTGGTATTAGTTAGGCTTAGATGGAGTATTTCGGACCCGGCTGGAGAAGGGACCTCCTCACTCGACGTTGACTATAAATTTGTCAATTCCGATAACTTACGATCGGGTGAGAAGTGACATTCTCCAGCGGACCGGACCCCGGGTCTCCACATTAAGAATAAAACACTTATTTCATAAACAATTACAATACTCATGAAGAACATTTAAATTTACAAAACTATAAACAAACTAGCATTTTCAGCAATGGAATAATCCAAGGAGTAAAGCTAGGAGTACTACTACACAGTTAAGAGGAATTCCTAGAAGAGTTATCCTTAGCAATCCATTAGTTGAAATGCTAACATGTAAAATAGAAGAATGGAACATAGAAATTGCAAAGGACATTTAAAGTTTTATGCATGCTTAATTAATGATAATTATATCCCTACTGACTTCAAAACAGCTTCTGATATGTTTTTAACAAACATCAACTCTAACTATTATGACCTTTCTATTTCCATTGATCAAGAAAGTTATCATAAACTTCATTATTTAGATATGTGTATCTGTGAACAAAGTGACTGTTATTGCACTAGCATTCTACATATCAACCTCCATATTATTGTAAGCCAGTAACATTACTAGACATATTCAAGAACAAAAAAATTTTCTAAAATAAGTGCTCTAAATGAATAAGCATTACACACTTCAAGGATTTTTCTAAAGAACTATATAAATATATAACTAAACTAGTCTAATAGATAAGATTAAACAATTTATTTCAAAAATTGCAATTTTTTCAATCTAAGAAGTCAGTCTTTCTCAGCAACTTAATATCAAACAATAAAACAAAGTTTTACAAATTTTTTATATACAATTTTAGAATACATCAAACAAAACTTATTTAAAATTTAACAGCTATAATTAACTACTAAATATTTAAAATTTTACAACCAGAACATTAAGTAAGATTATTAGTAATATTACAGTCTAAATAAATGAGATTGGATTAAATTAAATAAATATAGAATTATTTTTATATAATATTTAAAAATTCACTAAAGTGTAAAAAAAAAACTTATATTTTTTAGAGTGACAGATTTCTTTCAATAGTTACATCCTAGGTATACATCAAAGTCCATTTCTACAGATTCTATAGTCAATAGACAGTTGTGTTCTGAATTTTTCACAATATATATATAGAACCTCTGCTATAGTCTAAAGAATCCTTTTCAAAATGATGCACTACTTTTGAAGCTTGTCAAATTATAATTTATTCTGGAGAGATTTATTTCAAGATATATATATCCCTCTGTTGTTTAATTCTTGAAGCCAGTTTTGCATGCCATTCCATCTACATAAACACAGTTTTGGCCTGTGAAGTTATCTTTCAAAGAAATTTCATATATATCTGCTTGTAGGTTTGTCATACTGGAGGTTTATCATTTCATAATAGATTAAAGACAGTATTCTTTTCTTATACACTTGTCTGGCACACTTTTCTTTTTCTTTTTTAACCAATTAAGATATATTTCAATAACAACCTAAATTTATTTCCTTCTTTAAAACCATCAATAATTCTTTACATGTATATCTATGATTAATTCCCTACTAAATGATTTTGTGTGTTTTCTCTTCTTGGACTCTTTAGAACTAAGCTTAGGTTATTCAAGCTTTCCCTTAGTAAATAACTTGTGAGTCTAAGTTTTTAAAAAGATTAGATTTTCAGTAACTCTGAATAGAATTCTGAATAAAGATTCAACTGATAAATTTACAGAGTATGAAAATTTTATGAAACAAATAGGATTGTCAAATTTTTGAAAAAATATAATTTATCATGCTTCAGATTATTAGATCTAATCAAATCACTCAAAATGCCTGTACATCAAGGGCCAAAGTGCGGCCCACAATGTCAGATCATCCACGATCTTGAATTCATAGAGATAATTTACATTTTTACAAAAAATAAATAAATTTTATCATATTATAATTAAAAATAGTTCAGTTATTTCATCAAACTTTAATTTTGTAGAAAAAATTTTAAAATACTATCTAATATTTTAAAATCTTACCTCATATTTTAATTCTGCTACAGATTCCCATGCTTTATTTATATCTATAAAAAATTTTAAAAAAGGAATATGCATATATTTATTTATACAATACATACATATATAATTTTAATGTATTAAAATACATTACAATAGAAATATAAAAATATAAATAAAATATATGCATATTCCTATATAAAAATATAAATAAAATATAACAAAATGACTGTTTATGGAGAATTTTGAAATAATTCAAGCACTAGAATATCTTTTGCAAAACAATAGTTTTGAGAATATAATTTTTCATGCAATTTTAAAACAGAATTAAAAAGTTAGCTGTCAGAATTTCAGTTTAAAATTGAAAAAATATAAGCATTTTAAATATAATTTTGCTAATTTTGATATTTGTATAATTTTGCTAATTTTGTATAGATAGTTTATTTTTGATATTAATTTATTATTGTAAATATTTTGTTATCAAATTTATACAAGAAGATATATTGCAGGTCAATCAAGAACTTGTTAAAACTGGTTAAATGCACAAGACTCAAAACAATTAACTGAACAAACAAGAATTTCCAGAATACAAATTATTTTTCAAGATATGATATGTTCCAATAGTATTTACTAAAAAATTCTTGCAATATCTTTAGAATACATATGCAGAAAAAAGGATATGAAAGTAAACATCCATACACATGAATATAATTAAAAACTTTAATATAAATAGAAATGCTTTCAGTTTAACCTGTAATCTTTTAACATTTTCAATTCAATTTGTGAAGCTTTACATAACATGTAAAGCTTCACAAATTGAATTGAAAATGTTTCTGTTCTAATTAAACTTTTTAATATGTTCCAACACAGAGGCTGTTTTATTTTTTATATTACTGCATTCAACAGGAGAGAAATGACATTTCATTATTTGTTTTAATTGTTTATTCTTTAAATACAGTAAATCACATATGTTGTTAAAAAAAAAGATTAACAACTTTATATAACTATTTAAAATTTTTAATAGTGATTAATTGCAGCAGTAATCTTATTAATAGCTAATTAATGTGTAACAATATGTATAAACTAATTTTTAGCATAGCTACATTTTAAATTTCATTTCATTTAAAAAAATTGTTTAGTTCTAATATCAATTAGAATTTTAACTTATATTTTTATTAAACCATTGCTGATGTAGATCACATAAATCCAAAACATTTATTAAAATGTGATTAATGTTTTTCCTATATAACTATATTATTTGTTTTTCTGCATAATTGGAATTATTGCAATAGATTATGAATTGTCAGTAAAGAAGAAAATACTACATAAATTTATGAAGCATATAATATATTACAGTATAGTACTGTACAATAATTCAATATGGCTGAGCTTTCATAAAACCTTTTTTTTATGATCATGTATTTATTTTAGAAGCTTGAATATAAGGCATCCAGAATTAGCATAATCAATAATATACATAAAACTATGCAATATATGCTATATGTTTTAGTTCTTATAAGAGTAAATTTTGAATTCTAATGCTCAAGATTATGTTAATACAGAAAAAAATTTTAATAGAATAATTATTCCCTATATATTTTTAACCCTCAGGGGGCCTCGAAAAAGGCGATAGGGACAAAATATCACTTAACTACAATACTACATTAGAAAAAATTCAGGGTTCTATATATTGGAATTTTTCTAAGACACCTTCAATTTCAATATATGGAGGTCCGACTGTATTTGATCAACTATACGACTTAAAATATTCAATTGTTTTTCATATAAATTCGAGTGCCTTGTGTGAAAATCTTTTCAGTTTACTTGGAATCATAGCTTGGTTTGCCAGTTTCTCACCACAGTCAACATACTTAAGACATAACTACTATTCTCCAGATGAAATGAATCCAAAGAATAGTCTCCATTATACTGATGCACAACAATTTTAGAACTAACACTAATTGTACTGTATATGATACTACCAGAAGTAGTGCCAGTCACACTTGATTAATTGTCTTCATCTAACTTATGTTTTTTAATTAGAAATCTGTCCATGTTTAATAATTCACAAAATATACAAATCAACTCAATCCAAAATAACAAAAAATTAAATGAAATAGAAATAAATATATCATTAATGCAAACTGACATGGAACACACCTATTTTGAAGAACAGTTGACTGAATTCTAATACTTTACTAATGGCATGAAAAGAGTATAAAGTGAGGTAATAAAAGCATAGTGGGCATAGTGAGTCTTATTTTAATACTGGGGTTAGAATCTTAAAAATTATGATGCTAATTGAAACTAGAAAACCCATATGCCATTGTTACAAATCAAAATGTGTTTCTAGAATGCTTTCTTTTTTGATATTAGAATTGATATTATTTAATAAATCTCTTCATCTAATCAGTACTTTATTGATCAATAATGGAATTAAATGATTGAAAAGTTTGATTTAAGTGTAAATTTTTATTGGAAAATGTTACATAGCTGTTATATCTTAGAATTTAAGGGAAAGAAAATTCTATATCTTTACAGCACTTGAAGCAAGAGTATTATTATAGGATTATAAATTATGCTCAAACTATATATTAAACATTTTTTATTCAATTAATCCATAGTGCTTTCGGCATAATCATAGTCTTCTTCAGTAGTACAATCTTTAACAGGATATGTTTGATTTTCTATATCCAGTATAAAAGATTGCTCAGCTCCCACTGATGTTTACTAAATTTTTATTCAAAAACATTTTGGATTAGGCTTATTAAAAGCATTTTTACTGCTATATAGTACTGAATTTATTTATGTTAATTTTAATATTTCTTTGATATTTTTTACTGAATAAACATTTCAATAAGATTATATTATAGAGAAATGAACTTGAAGTGACAGAATGCAACACAATCACATCTTGCTCTCTATCTAGCTTTTTTGTACATTCATCACATTGTGATGTTTCAATAGTCTGGCATTTTATCTAAGTGGCTTTATTTATTCCAGTAGTGAACAGGAATTGGGAAAATTTTAAAAAATTATAAAATAAATTATGGATTTATGTCAATGAATATCCTATTGTTCTAACATTTGAAAGTTGTTGGTTGGCATCAATAAAATCAATAAAAATGGGTTTCACATTTTTATTGATTTTTTCAAATTCTGAAGTTAGGGCAGCTTATACACAAGTATATATGCTATCTGAATACAATGTCTGTGTACAATTATATCATATGATAATTTTAATACTAGCACTCAATTATCAATAGTAGCATTAAGTGTTGTTACAGTAATATCATAGCTTTACTAAAAACAAAATACATTTATATTTAATATTGGAAAATTTTAGAGTTTTAATATTTTTATTATTTAATAAGTTTTAATATTATTTATTATAGTATTGTTATAATATTATTGGAAATTTGCATAGGAGGTATGTATATTGAAAAATACAATTTCATTAATAAATTACTTTGAATAAATGTCATATAGAATTGAATAAAAAGACAAGCATTTCATCCTATTATCTTATATGTGCAATGGAGTTAAATCTTTCAGATAATAAAGATATTTATGAAAACTAAAAACAAGCACTTGGTGGAAAAAACATTTAATAATACAAAAATGGTACACCCTGGAATACTTTCAGCTTCAACAAGCCTGCTTCAGCAGGATTAGTATACATTAAAGTAAATGCATTATACATTATTTGAAATATTTTAAACTGTACTTTTAGAATTCTTGTGGAACTCTGAGTTCATCTAAATATATTTTCTTTTATGTATATATGTAATCTTGCTGAAGTAGGCTTGTTGAAGCTGAAAGTACTCAAGGGTATACTGTTTTTGTATTATTAAATGTTTTTCCCATATAAAATAATGCATGCTCTTACTTTTCTTGGACTTTAAAAATTGAATAGTTGTTTAGACTTATTTGATAGAGATACTCTTATTTTATGATTATTTCTCATAAAGTATATAATTACAAAGATAATTTAGAATTATTATTTTCAATATAACAGAATAATGATTAATTGTTTTAATGTTAAGAAATTTTTTTTTGTTCTAGGATTTAAATTATCCACTGGATTTAGCATTCCCAAGGTATGTTATTAATTTATTTGAACTAGTTTTGCATAAATTTTGATATTCTTTATATAAATATAAATAAATAGAAAATTGTTATAATGAACTAAAAAATATTGAACAATTTAATATAAAATTGAAATGTTGATTCTCAAATTTTATGAAAACATTCCAAAATGTTAAAATCTGATGAGAAAAACATTTTCTTATGAGTTATTAACATAATAACTTCAATAAAAATTAGAAATAATAATCATTAAATGTGAGTGACATGCTTAATGTTTACATTCACATTTAATGAACTTGAACACTGAAATGTTCAACGATTATTCGTTGGATTGGCTCCACGCTGAGGCATAGAATTGTTTTTAGCAGACTCTATGAGGAGGAAGTTATGATTCTCACTGACAGGGGATGTCTGCAGGGAGGTATGTTGTCTCCCCTTCTTTGGAGCCTTGTGGTGAATGAGTTATTGGCTTTACTTAATGGAAAGAGTTTCTTAACTGTTGGGTATGCTGATGACATATCCATCATTGTGGTGGGGAGGTTTCCTAACACTGTTTCTGAAGTTTTTCAGACAGCTCTTAATACAGTTTCTTACTGGTGTAATAGGATTGGATTATCTGTTAATCTGGCCAAGACTATTATTGTGCCTTTTACTCGAAGAAGACAGTTGGTAGAGTTAACTGAGCCGACCTTCTTCTGTAAAAGGTTGCAGTTTTCTACCCAGGTCAAATACCTTGGTGTTTTGCTTGACAAGGGTTTGACTTGGAAGCCACACATTGAGCAAATTAATAATGAACAAGCCAAACTTCCCCTGGTGGATAAAGTTTTAAGTTACATTTTAAAAGTAAAAAAGTTACGGCAAAATATCGAATATCAAGTATCATATTTCATAACCCTTCGGACCCCTAGGGAATGTTTATTTTTTTTTAAGAGGAGCGTTAAAGGTTAAGATTAAAACTTACTTAGTAATAATTATGGTATTGTATAATAAACTATTAAGTTTATTATACAATACCATAATTATTACTATTCAAAAACCTTTCATAAAATAATTTAAAAAATATTTAATATTAAAACTTTCACTGTGGGTCTCTGGATTTTTATGGCATAATCAAAGTGGTTATTGAGATAAAAAGTTTGGAAAATCCTGTTCTATACAAACCAAATATTTTCAAATATATTTACATTAAAAGCCAAGAGTGAAGTTTGGTTATTTTTTTAATTTTCTGATATTCCACATAAATATATATATATATTATAAAATATTGTATAAAGATGATATTCATTAAATTTTACAGTTTAATGATAAATGATATTGCTTAAAAATCACTTATCATGAATTATTTTATCTTTTAATTTAATTTTCAAATAATAGTCATACCCTACTTTTTCACAAAATAATTAAGTATAAAATCTATAACCATTTTGTGAAGAAATTAATATATATTATATAAACTGTATTCTTACTCTATTAAGAGTTTTTGCTAAATATGATGTTCCATTCCTGGCTGCTAAAGATGGATATTTCCTTTGAAGAAATGCATTTTCATCTTTCAAAGCATCATCAATTGACTGTAACAAAAAAATATTTCATTATTATATTAAAATTTACAATATTAATTTTATAAAATTAATGGTATCACTGTACAATAAAATTACAAATTTAATAATTTTAAGAAATAATTTTATAAAAATTAAAAACAATTTTAAAATGCATGATTTATACAGGGTGTAAATGATCTCCTTCAAAAAAATTACACTACGACGTAGATGAAATTCAGGCGATTAAAGTGATATAAGACACCTGGGGTCGTAAATTGCAAGCAACGCCGTAAATTGAACTTCAAACTAAGCTTAATGGCGTGGGCTTCGAATGATGGTGCATTCTTGGTACAGTCGTCTTGCTGCCAGATGCACTAACTCATTGTCAAACTGATCCATAAGAACAGTATACCTTGTCAAACTGGTTAAACTAAATTAATCAAGTCAACGGCGCAATTTTTCTGCAATGACGTTGCAGCTCTTCTCCTTCGCCCTGCCCGGGCTTGAGATTTGCGACCCCAAGTGTCTTATATCACTTTAATTGCCTGAATTTCGTCTACGTCGTAGTGTAGTTTTTTTGAAGTAGATAATTTACACCCTGTATAGATAGTCCTTGATTTTGATCAACTCATACTTATGATGCCATCGATAAATTATGCTATTGATCAATGCAATCAACTTAGGTTCAAGTCTCTGACCGAATGGTCTAATATATAGAAAGTGTCATTTTTTGTGAGTGATTCTTGTAATTTTGTGTTCTTTATGCTTATTAAGATAATATATTGTTTCCTAGTAAACATTAATAATGAGAAATCCATAAATTGAGGATTTCTGACTTATAACAGGCAAATTTGAAATTTTTGAAACCAAACTGTGTCATAACTCAAGGACTATTTGTATATGTTTACTGAATAAAATTTATAAATTAATTTGATAAACAAACAATAAGCTAAAAATTAAATGTTAGGAAAATATTTACTTAAACAATCAAGAATAAAATCATATCTGATATTAAAATTTTTATAGTACAGTAAGATTGTTTGATGCGGGGGATACATTCCAAGGAAACAAAGCGCTAAATGAAACAGTGCTAAACGAAGTCATTTAAACATGTAAATAATGAGAATAGATGAAACAGGATAGTGAATAAAAAAATATAAACATTTTTTAAATTTTATTCTGTAACATAAAATTAATGTAATACAATAGTAATAATACAAGCATTTTTTTTATTGCTAATATTGATTTGTATTCATAAATCATTCATGAAAAAATTCTTAAAATTAGAAAATAAAAAGTTTTAAGAACAAAAAGCAGTAATCAGATTGCAGTAAACTATAAACAGAAAAAAATATTGATGAAAGAAAAACGTTTTAACTAAAGGGAACTATAGTTTAAAGTGGCAGCATTCAGGTTAAAATTAAAATAGGATAATTGTTATTTTTATTACTGTAAAATAATATTGATGACTTATCATAAATATGAACTCTGACCGCAGCAGACTTTCATTTGTGCTACACTGCACTGATATCAAACGCACTGTGAGAAAACATAGGAGTATCAATGTAACAAATTCCTGCAATTTCAGATTTATGTAAGAATAATGGTTTGAAAAACTAAGCCTATCAATAAAAATATAGAATTAGAAAAAAACCGCATTATATCAAAACAGTGTTAAACGGAGCAGCGCTAAGCGAGATCTTACTGTATCAAGTAATCTTATACTGTACTTAAAAGCTCTAAATTTTGATTACAGTACTGTTTCAATATAAAGCAGATTATAGATTCTATACTACCACTTGCTATTGTATAAAACTTGAAGTATAAAAGCACTACTTGCAAGGTAATAACAGTTTTATTAGCATATAATGTTTTCGGACATATTCAGTCCCTCTTCAGTATGCCCATTTACAGCCAACACTAGTTAAATAACATACTAACTCGAACGTTATCATATCATTTAGAACTAGATTCAAAATATTTTAGAACACTTTCTTGTCTTGAGACAAGAAAGTGTTCTATAAAGTTTTATAAGGCAGATTATTCCGAATTATATAATTTTATTGATTCACTTTGGCAGTTCTTTTCAAACTGTTATATTCACATAAATCTGAAATCACACAAATTTATTGCTTTGATACTCCTATAGCCTCTGGTAGAGCGTTTGATTTCAGTGCAGTGCAGTACATATGAAAGTTTGCTGCGGTCACAATTCATATTTATGATCAGTCATCAACATTATTTTGCAGTAATAAAAATAACAATTATCCCATTTTAATTTTAACATAACTGCTGCCACTTTGAACTATAGTTCGATACGGTCAAGGTGGCTTCCTTTGCCACTTTGATAGATAGTTCCTTGAAGTTAGAACATTTTTCTTTCATCGATATTTTTATCAAAACAAATTTAGCCATATTACCAAAATTATGGATCAGTTTATTCAAAATGATCCAAATTTTGACAAAAGCTCAAAGGCAAGACGAAATGCCATAGATGTGATGTCTCACTATTGACAATTGCTTGCCGAACTAAAGAGCAAAAGGTAAACGACATTAGATGACTTCTTAGCAAAAAACAAAAACTGTCAAATGAGGAAGAACCTTCCTCATCCAAACAAATTATTTATTTGAATATTTTTGATTTTCATGAATAATTTATGAATACAAATCGATATTAGCAATAAAATATGTCTATAATTAATGTAATACAATAATAATAATATGTTACAAAATAAATAAAAAAATGGTACATAATTTTTTTATTCATTGTACTGTTTCACCTATCCCATTATTTGTGTTTCAAGATGACCTGGTTTAATGTTTCATTTAGTTCTTCGTTTCTTTGGAGCATATTCCCACATTAAATGGGGTCTTACTGTATTAATAACTTCCATTAATATTTAACATAACCAGTGTTTAATAACATTCCATTAACAGTCAGTTCCATTAATATTTAACAAACAGTGTTTTGTAATGCTTAGCAAATTTAAATATGCTAATATTTCAGAAATGTTGCTTTCTACCTTAATCATATTTATTAAAATAAATGATTATCAATTAAATTAATGAAAAACAGAAGAATTTTTAAATATGTTCCAAATAAATATACAACAAATAATTTTTAAATATTCCAAATAAATATGTAAGTAAACTCTCTATACAGAGTGCTCATGTTTTGTGGACCAGGCATATTAAAGGATATATGAAAAACTGTAAAACATATCTCCTATTTACTTTTTCCAAACAGAAATTTGTTATTCAAATTTTTTCTGTGCATTTGCTTGCACAGCACAACACACACTGTTTTTTCAAATGGGAAAGTATTTATTTTTTTTAACAATTTAATTCTATTCAATTTTGTTTTTTTTCATATAGGCTCTTTCTTCCTATGGCTGATATCTTCAAAGGAATTAGGAATAAAGGAACCATTAAGAAATATATAAATTGAAAATGTTTCTGTAGACCAGGCATTTTTCTCAAAAATTACCAGACATGAAAAAAACTAAAATATGCTTCCTATTACTTTTTACTTCTAATTTAAAATCCAATATTAAAATTTTTTCTATGGTTCATTTCTGTAGTGCATGACACAGCTTTTTTTTTTAAATAGAAAGGTATTTTTTTATGGAATCTAATTCTACTGATTTTTTACAATTTTTTTTCATGATGGAATTATTTTCCAACAACTGATATTAGAGATATTTAGGAATAAAAGAACCATTAGGAAATGCATAAATTGAAACAATGTTCCTATTGACCAGGAATTTTTCTTGATTAATATATGCATATTTTTTTAATAATGTTAAAAACTTAATTGCTGAGCTATGATTCTCTACTTCCTAGCAAATATTTCAAGACAGTGCTGGAATTCAACCAGTTCATATGAACTGGCTGTTAAAATTTGTTGAGTTTATAGAATCATTTGTTATGGGGACAAAACAAAAAAAAAAAAAAATCACAGCTAAATTCTTGTGAGCTTACTGAATGTTTTATAGTTTACATGAAATAAAAAATTAGAGAGATCATGATTGTAAAAAAAAAAAATCACAGCTAAATTCTTGAGCTTACTGAATGTTTTATAGTTTACATGAAATAAAAAATTAGAGAGATCATGATTGTGATTCAATGAAAATAATTCCTAATTATCTGAAAATAATTGGTTGCAACCAAAATTATGACTTGTTTGAAGCATAGCTTTGCATAAAACATGTTAAAATAAAAACATGTACTAAAATCATATATTTTAAAATGAAATTTATATTTTCTTGGATATACATTGTATCTGAAATTATATTATATAGAATTTTTGCTAGAAACTTTTAATAGAAATTATACAGAACTTTAGCTCCTAAATTAGTTGTTAATTATTTTGAATGACATTTAAATTTTTTTTTAAATTATGAAATACATTACACTCAATCAAGGATCTGTCTATGGCTCTCCTATTGACAGTTCCCTTACAGAATTTAGGAATAAATAATTTACGAAATGTGAAATCATATCTTAGATTGTTTTCATTTTACATATTTAATAAACACCGCTTAACCTCTTCTAATAACTCTTATAATTAATAGCACTTACTGCGGTTGAGTTACTACTACTTCTCTAGGTACTTTTCACCTGTACTGCTAACATTTTTGGTCCCTCCGACCATCATCAGACTGAGTTTTTTAAATATTGTTGATTCAAACACTTTAAATAGTTCTTGCACAGATTTAAAGTTAAACTGAAAAAATATATTGAAGCTTCTAGAACATCGTCTCTAAGCGTTCTCTAGGTAACCGATGTGTTGGTTGATGACGTAATAAATTTTAGCATGACGTAGCAGCTTTAAAAACTTAAAAAATTGCAATAAATTTAAGAAGGAATTAGTATATGATTTCAAATCTAACCTATCATCTCTCATTTTGTTGTGGTGCATATTTCCAGGCTGCTGGGAGGTCTACTGCTGTCCTATCGTTCAACAAGTTTTCATGTCTCCTTCTTTTAAAAATCTCTCGTGTTTCAGCTTTATACACCTGGTTCTTATTTTTTATATGCTTAATAACTCTGGCTTCCTCCCATCTTACGTCTAGGTCCGTTGTGTATGCTTCTAAAGCCAACATGGTTGTAGTTCTAGTGTTGGCTATGTCGCTCTTATGCTCCTGCAGTCTCTGGGCGAGGGTTCTAGTACTGACACCTATATACTTTGCTGGCTGCTGTACTTTCATGTCTGTAACTGGAATTTCATATACCCCTTGCTTTTCCGTTTCATTTCTTGGGTC
The DNA here is from genome assembly GCA_000484575.1 of Olivierus martensii. NCBI lineage: Eukaryota > Metazoa > Arthropoda > Arachnida > Scorpiones > Buthidae > Olivierus > Olivierus martensii. The sequence continues at coordinate 14,154 of AYEL01078858.1, forward strand.
CTTTTCATTCCTCAGGAGATTAAATTTTAGTTTGCCCTCAACGGTGCCACTTTCCTATTGGTTATCTTAGCGACTTTCTTGACTACACTATACTTAGCTAAGTTATTCGATACGGCAATATATCCCTCTGCTGGTCTGGGTTGGTTACAGTTTTTATCTGTCTGTGGGTTTTGTATGTATTCAAGCTTCTTCCTAATACTCTTGTATGCGCCCAGTACTACAACGGACCTAGACGTAAGATGGGAGGAAGCCAGAGTTATTAAGCATATAAAAAATAAGAACCATGCGTATACAGCTGAAACACGAGAGATTTTTAAAAGGAGACATGAAAACTTGTTGAACGATAGGACAGCAGTAGACCTCCCAGCAGCCTGGAAATACGCACAACAACAAAATGAGAGAAGATGACGGAATTAGTATATGATTTCAACTCTAACCTTTCTTAAATTTATTGAAATTTTTTAGGTTTTTTAAAGCTGTTACGTCATGCTAAAATTTATTACGTCATCAACCAACACATTGGTTACCTAGAGAATGCTTAGAGATGATGTTCTAGAAGCTTCAATATTTTTTCAGTTTAACTTTAAATCTGTGCAAGAACTATTTAAAGTGTTCGAATCAATGATATTTAAAAAACTCAGCCTGATGATGGTCGGAGGGACCGAAAATGTTAGCAGTACAGGTGAAAAGTACCTAGACAAGAAGAAGTAACTCAACTGCAGTAAGTGCTATTAGTTATAAGAGTTTTCATTTTAACTGTAGTTATGTATATATCATCATCATAGTGATTTCCAATAAAAATCATAGATCTCATCTTAACCACTTGAGTGCCTTTGCTGTCTATACACGTCAAGGCTTCAGAACAAATCATCATGATAAAATGCAAAAAAAATTCAATCCTGATTTTATTAATTCAGCTTTTACAAATTTTTTGTGTGTAATTTATGAAAATACGTCCTTTTGATGATGAGTTCTAAATTTTTTCAATTGCCAAAATATTTTTTTAAATTGTGTATAAAAAAGCATTGATTATATTTGAATGGCTCTTTAGAATTTTGATTTTTTTATCCCATCCTGTTGATTTTACAGTCTAACCCCCTACCAAAATCCAATTATGTGATTCAATAAATGATATTTTGGAAATTTTTGGAAAATAGAATTTTTCTTAAGCTATAAAATTCTGAAATTTAAAAAATATTGTAGATAAGAAAATAATTTCTGTTAAAATAAATCATAGTCATTCATTTTTTGTTTTAATTTCACCAAAATTTAGGAGAAAATCATGAAAAATGAAATATAAACACCCTCAGGCCATTTAAAGGGGTATGGCATTTTTATTGCTTTTTATCAGCCATTCTTTTCCCAGGAAATTGTAGCCAAGCCTACTTTGCATGTGGGTAAGTAGCATTAGGTCTGGAGTTACAATACACCAGTAGTGGTCCAATTAGAGGAACAGAAAATATATTTCAGCTCTTTTGTTCAGTTCAGAATTGTAAATATTACTGTTTGGCCAGATGGCCACATGGAAAAACTGATAGGCATGAAATTTCAATTTATAATAATTTTGAAATTTTTTATTGAGATTGTATAAGAAATTCAGGAATATCTTCTCCATAAAGCATATTAAGTGACTGTTTAAGGTGTCAAAATTTCAGGGACAATGTACACATTATTTTATATCAAATTTAAATAAAAATAGAAAAATTTAACAAATAAAGTAATTAAAGAACAGACTAAGCAAACATTTATTTAATATTTTGCTTTAATCAATACATTATTTATTTGGAAACTAACTACATAAATTTTATTATTTACAAAACATAATTTGGGATATATCAGAAATTTATTGATAAAGTGAATTTTTATTCAAATATGTTTCATTTACTTTGTCAATATGTTGATGGGTAGGGATCACTTGTCCAACAAATTATCTACAAAATTCACACAAAAAACTTTCTTCTTCTGTGTGATTTTATACTACTTTTCACTTGATGAGTAATAAGAAGCAGGGCATTTTTCATGCCCATTCCTGGTAGGTCAATCATCAGATGAAGGATGGACACTTCAACAAGCCACTCTTGATTTCTCCTTAAAAACTGAAGATGTGAGACCTGAGAATTGAACCAGATCTTCCAGGATGGAAACATAGCATGTTCTCATTGTGGCCACTCAGCCAAAGATTGGATGGTTAAAATGGAAATCTAATTTCTTCCATGTGGCAGACAAAGTGGCAATAATTCCTTTAATCCTAAATATCTCCAAAAATATCAGTTTTAAGAAAATAATTGTAATAAAAAAATGAGTAAAATTAAATTCCTTAATATCATCTTCCTATTTGGAAAAACAAAGCTGTGTCACATTCAATTTAGAAGAGAAAGTAATAGATGTATTTTGTAGTTTTTTCATATGTCTAGTTGTTTTCAAAAAAATTGCCTGGTCCACAGAAATGAGCATCCTGTATAGTGAACATGATTTTGAGTAACATGATTCTCAAATTTATATTAATTCACAAATTGAAACTATTTTACAAAATTACATAAAATTTTTAATATCTGAATTTTTAGATTTAAAATTACTGAAAAATTTAAAATAATTTTTATATTTATGAACATTTTACTGATGTAAATGACTATTCTTCAGAAATACATATATCCCAAATACTTAATGTCTAATTATACATTAAGAAAAATGCATTAATTAGATGAATAAATTAAAAATAGTTGCATCATTTTATGAAGAATCAAATGAAATTCTAATAACTTTTTATATTGTTCATTGTAAACAGATACAGTAAAACCTGTCAAATGGACACCACTATGTTGAATGACTTTTCCTGGAACTGGACAAAAGCCTATATTTTACAATATGTCTAAATCTCTATATCCTGTACACCACTCTATCTTGTATCTTGAATAACTGTTTCTAATAATATGGATACTTTTTGATTATTGGTTGAAATAAAATCTTAAATTTTATTTAGGTTTAAAAGATTAACCAAAGAAATTTGTGAAAGAGAAACTATATAACAGTGATTAGTCATGCCTTGAGATGGTTGCTGTTGACTTATAAATCCATGATTTACTTATTATTGTAAATACAAACACTGAGCATTGAGAAAAATCAAACCAAAACTAGTCAAATTATAGTCAGAATATTTTATTGCAATAAAATTAAAAGTATTTGGGCTATAATTAGCTAGTTTTACTAAATTATAGCCAGAATATTTTATTAGATCGGAAGAGCGTCGTGTAGGCAAAAAATATTAAAAATATTTGGGCTATAATTGGCTAGTTTTGGTTTGGTTTATATATTAGTTTTTCTTTGAGAATTGGTTGTTGTTTCTTCTGTTGCTGTGATTAAGCTTTGCTTAGAGATGTTAAAAGCAGTAAAAGAAAATTAAATAAACTGACATTAGACCAAAAGAAGCAAGTTGTTGATCATTTACTATTCTGGATGCAGTGAGATGGATTTATGTCAGACCAAAAGAAGCGAATTACTGATCATTTACAATTCTGGATGTAGTGAGATGGATTTATGTTTCATGACAAGATGATTCACAATTAACTATTCAGAAATGTTTTAAAAAAACTGGGTTCCTTACAGATTTCACTGAGGAAGGAATGCAAGAGGTCAATAACTTTTTAGGCTTATAAATTCAGGAAGGAATGCAAGAGGTCAATAACTTTGACCTAGGAGAAGAATTGAAAAAGGAATGCAAGAGGTCAATAAGTTTGACCTAGGAGAAGAACTTGTTCTTTTCCTGAGAACTATCATCACAAATATTAACTGAAGATTTTACAATTTTGACAACAATCTTGTCCATCATGAATATGAAAATTATAATATTTTGAATTAAATCACTGGCTGTACATCCAGCTCAATTCATATAGAGACTTTGTTGGAAGAGGAATCGAATGATGCTGAAACAGTTTTGAAATATGTAGAGGAATTTGAAAGATAAGCATTTTCTAATAATGAACCAGAGATTGTTGAAACTATTTGGTTTGAACAGTATTTTCTAATAATGAACCAGAGATTGTTGAAACTCTATTTGGTATTAGAAAAAATAAAATTGAAAATGTGTGTGGATGAAGTATAAATTAAATATAAAAAGGCAAACTCTACTTACAGACTTCTTTTTCAAATGATAATTCTTATGTTGAAAGCACTGACAGACTGCAGTGTATATTTGATATTTTTGAGTTTTTATTTAAAATAATAAAGATTTCCAATTTGATTTGAATAAAGGTTTGCATTGACATGAAAATTTAGTGAATTGAATAAAGGCTTGCATTGACATGAAAATTTAGTGTTTAGTATGTTTAAAAAAAAAATTTTATAAATGAATCTCTATGTTGGACACCTAAGTTGAACACATTTTGAAGAAACCAAATGTGTCCAAAAGAGAGGTTTCACTGTACTATAAAATATATTTTTCTACACCATCTCTCTTTTGATAAAAATCTTCCATCCACACATGTAATTAATGCTATATGATTGTCACAAAATTATATACAAGATACGATCAGAAAGTTCCAGGACTATTTTTTAAAAATATCTAAAATATGTACATATATCTAGTTATCAAATTTTTCAAAGTACTGGGCTTGACTATTTATACATTTTTTTCTAGCAATGAAAGTTTGACAAATGCTTTGGAAAAGTCATGCATTTGAAACTGTCTTTATCACATTTGTTGCAGCAGCTTTAACCTCTGTTTCATCTGAAAATCTTTGTCATTTAAGTAGATTTTTTAGTCTTGGAAACAAGTAAAAATCACAAGACACAAGGTCAGGAGAATACAATGGATATTTGTAAAACAATCATAGAATATTTATCAAGGTACTAGATAATTATTTTAGCATGCTATGTGGGAGCATTATCATGCAGCAATTTCCAGCCATTTTGTTGAAATTCTATTGTTTTCCTCCTAATTGCATCTCTTAAACAATGCAAAATATCCAAATATACAGTTTTATTAATAGATCACCCTCAAGGATGAATTTGTAATGGATAATTCTCTTTTTATCAAAAAAGGTTGATGCCAATCAGATTAGTAGTTATCATTGATGCTTGTGTGCCCATCTTTATATTACAAGTACATATTGAAACATATGGCTTTGTGACAAAATTTGGTTTCCATATGCTTAAAGCATGTTAAAAAGTCTCCACAGGTATTTTTTGCAATAAAAAGCAAAATTTATTTGCAGTTCTCTGCTTAAATACTGACATGTTTATAATGTGATATTACATAAAAATTGGTTATTCTTTCAATGAGTGCACAAAACAACTTATCTCCAACCACCATCTAACAGAAAAATTTCCAAACTATAGGTTTTTAAATTATATATACTTTCTGCTCAAATTTAGAATTTTTGATATTTTCAAAAATAAAGTCCTAGAGGTTTTTGATCCTACTTTGTATGTTATATACTAGAGCTTATGAAACAAGTACAAACTCTTGTATAACCGAGTTTGTGCTTGTTTCACATTTATTCCAGCTCTTCACTTTTGACCAACTGAGAGTTGCAATGTATATTTAGACATTTTAATAATACCTCAAAAACTGACATCCGGTAAATCCAAGGTTTTTTTTTTTGAGCTATTATGTATAAATAACAGTACATATGTATCTTATCTGTATATATGAGAAATACCATTTTAAAGTTAATGAAAAGAACAAGAGTTCAATTGAAGAAATATAAATGGAGTAGCATAGTAGGACACAAGGAAAAAAAAAGGCATTTTCATCCTATAGATCTACATACTGTATACCTGTGGTCAATTTAAAAAGATTGATAAAGAAAAATTGGAAAAACAGTATTTAGTAGGAGAAACATACTCTCCAATGTGATTAAAAATGATAAAAATGGACAAATTAATAATGAACAAGCCAAACTTCCCCTGATGGATAAAGTTTTAAGTTATATTTTTTAGAATAATTATTTTGAATTACAGCTACGGTGCCACCATCTATTGAATTAATGATTAAATAATTTTATAATTACGTACTAGGGTGGCGCCATCTAGTAATTAATGATTAAACTATAATTTTTAAATTTAATCATTAATTCAATTAATTATTAATTAATTATTTATTTAATCATTAATTCAATAGATGGTAGCACCGTAGCTGTAATTCAAAAAATAATTATTATTCTAAAAATAAATTCAATAGATGGTAGCACCGTAGCTGTAATTCAAAATAATTATTCTAAAAAATATAACTTAAAACTTTATCCACCAGGGGAAGTTTGGCTTGTTCATTATTAATTTGTAAAATGGTTTATCCCCTGTACGTTAGTTGCTTATAATTGAATAAAAATGGACATCTGAATGTAAAAAAATATAGAGTATATACCAGGGGTGGCCAAACTGCGACTCACGAGCCACATGCGGCTTTTTAGTACCTTCAATGTGGCTCCCTATCATATAAGTCAATAGTTAATATGGAGCAAATACCTACTTAATTTTAAAAAATAATATATTTATAGTTTGTTCATTTATTGTAAAAAGTAATATGCATGTATATGAAATAAATGCATGTGAAATATATAATAAACAATTTTTTAAACCATTGTTAAGATTACCTGAAAAAACTGTGGGGGGCTCTCAATTATTTGAATTTCTCCTAAATGGCTTGTAATGACATGAAGCTTGGCCACCCCTGGTATATACAGTTGTATACCAATCTTAAACAAAGAACTCAGTAGGGAGAAGAAATATATAGATTATATATCTTACTCATTAGCCAAATAATTAAAATAACATGAACTTGACGTGGAAATGAAGACTTAAAAAAACTACTTTATCTCATAGGGCTTATGCATATGAAGTGAAAATACAATGGGAAACAGTGGAAAAATATAAAATTATTGAAGACAATAAAAGATCCAAAACAGAGAAGTGTGGCAGAGAATATTGCTATATACAACAGAAAAACAAGTGGGTGTACATCATTAATAAATTAGATCCATGTAGTGTGACTTCCCATGAACAATAAGTTAGGTATTCTCAATTTTTGTTGTATACTCAAGTCAAAACGCTTACCTTCAGCACATAGATGGATATAGTAAAGTTTGTTTTATTACTACAGACAATGTTACTCATACTAATCGCCGGTGTTTATCAGCCCAGCATGAAATGGTATAGGAATATAATTCATAACAGAGAATTATCTTGTGTAATTTCTTGCTATACATAGAGAAATTCTGTTAAGACTTATAGGAACTTTATGCAAATGGACAGGTTTGGAATATATAATCACTGGCAGTTTAAGAACAATAACTACTTAATCTTTAAATTTTTGGTATCATCAATAATAATATATATAATCTTATTTTCTTTTTCATATTTGTTTTATTATGTGTATGTATCTGAGTTAACAATTTTTTGAATTATAAGAATGCATGCGAAATTTTGCATTTGAATATAAATTTTAGTATCTTTAATATTCTTTTTTATAACTATAAACATTGATTAACTAACAACGGCTTGAACTAAAGCCAAAAATATTTTTACTGACTGCTAATTAAATATATTTAAAATTTAATCCTACTTTTTTTTTCCTGTGTAATTAGGCTATTCTATCAGTAAATAATCTCATGATTATATATTTGAACAAATAACACTCAATGAATTTTTATGAGTTATAATTCAATTAGTTTTGTAATATATAACATTTCAATAAATAAGTTTGAAATTACAACAAAAGGAATAATTTTCTGATCACAGAAATCCTTGATGTAGGCAGTTCAATAAAAGTTAGCCAGATGATCAATTAGCAGAACTTGTAATATTCAATATACAGAAATATGAATCTCAATATGCATCAAAGAAAATATACAGAAATATGAATCTCAATATGCATCAAAGAAAATATTTTGCAAATTGAAAAACAAGATGACTAAAAGAGTTTGTAAATGTTCAAAAGACTGAGCAGAGTATTAAATAACAATTGCATGACAAACTATAAACAAAACAAAACATAAATAATCAAAAGCAGATTTCTTAAATAACTGTTTTCCAAACTATGCTTGTGCATTACTGGGTATACTGCTAGAATAATTAAATCTTTGATCAAGAATTAACAAAAACATCATTTGACAAACTAAAAAATAAATAAATAAATAAATTTGAATTGATGCCAAAAAAAACGAATCAGCAAAAAAATTTATAAATACATATATCCAGAAACTTTCTGCTGTAGCTGTTTTAAAGACAAAATATCGACCTCTTTACTGATTGAAAAAGAATTGTAGTTAGCAGTATGTCAATGATACCCCATTTGCAAAACACCACCATATCAAGCATTGAAAATAAATCTATCCATCACATTAAATATTATGTTATATTAAACATGTATTCTATTTTTTTGTTTTTTTGTAAGATTTGTTTAATTGTATTAAAAATTATTACACCATAATAAATATGATATATATTTTTTATGTATAAGAACTTTATTTATAAAAATATATGGTATATTGTTTTATAGTATTAAATTATAAGTAGAAAGTATTTATAACTCCCTCGACGGCGTCTCCACCTTGTCGTGGTGAGGGAGCTTGCGTGTTCCAATGATCCTGAGAGCTATACCGGCGGTAGCTTTGCTACTGGTAGGGTCTCCCATGCCGGAAAGGTCGAAGGTAAGGGGCCAGACTAAGAGAGCGCCCTACCCAAACTAAAGTGTATGGTATCGTGCTGAGAGTTGAGTGGCACTGGGGTAGTTAAAAATGTAGTGTCGTTAACGATCCCTTCAGGGCACCAGGCGAAACCCTGTCGTAATTAGCCTTACGCCCGTATTGGGGGATAACCGGGCGGTGACTTTT
>AYEL01078859.1:0-15357 GCA_000484575.1 Olivierus martensii
GTTGTGTTCATAATGAATACAAAAACTTTTATACGCTGAAATGTTCATGTTTTTGTTAATATTCGTAATTGTAAATAACTAACAGAATCAATTAAAGATATAAAAAGTAACATACACAATCTAAACGACTGAGTGAATGACAGCTTTCAAAGTAAAATCTTACTTTTTGTTGTGCATTTACTAACAATTAGTTATTCCACATTTCTCTCAATGACTGCTCCGATACATTTGCTATCATATTCTCTAAAATAGAATAGCTTATTTCTCCAATTCACTTATTAAAGCGTATATTTGTTGCGTGGTGTAATTATACAAATTATTACGTCTGTCTACCGCGATTTTTTTCGAATACTGAGTTTGCGCATTGCCAGTGAAATGCAATGTAACGAGTAGTTTCATTGGTTGGGAATAGATTGACATTATTTATGCACATATTCTAAGCATCATGGGGAAAATGAAGTTTCCTGAGAGAGAATGACTGGAGCATCGCTTAAAACATAATAATCTCTCTACTGTTTCTGTAGAAAGATACTCTTTCCACAGAGACGAATTTTCTTCTCTGCAGAGAGACTGATACCATCATAGACCCCCTAATTATATGAACTTCCGACAAAACAGAGCTCAAACAGCTCGGCATTGCATCACGTGATTCGTTAGCTCGGTTGTTAAGCGTTATTTTTTTTTATCACAATCAATTCAAATCCGACAATATCATTATAAAAATAATAAAATTATAACCATATAAAAATATTATTTACGTAAATGATAATTAACATATAGTAATGAAAACAAATTATTTAATTAATTAAAAATAGACGTGCAACAATTCCATAGTTTTATGTTTCTTAAAGATGATTTCTAGACGATTATTATTTTAAATTATGCGAACAAAATCTGATTCTATCGTTTGTTTGTGTTATATATTACTTGACATCTGCAAGTGGTGTGACGTCGCAGTTTCGGATTTCATTAGAAGAAAAAACCTCTGTCCGAGATCCTCCAGTTCATATACACAACTAGTAAAAATTGGTCCGCCGGAGCACGAAAAAGAAGAATATGATTGTCCACCATCGAAATGTTGAAGACAAGGTAGCCTACGACAATATTCAGTGGCCGACATCGACCGTCGACGTGCGGCCATTTTACATTTGCCCTGCCCTACTGAACTCGTAGGCTGGCTAGAAGTTTTGCCGACCCTATCAACTACGAATATGATAGGATCGGCAAAACTTCTAGCCAGCCTACGAGTTCAGTAGGGCAGGGCAAATGTAAAATGGCCGCACGTCGACGGTCGATGTCGGCCACTGAATATTGTCGTAGGCTACCTTGTCTTCAACATTTCGATGGTCGACAATCATATTCTTCTTTTTCGTGCTCCGGCGGACCAATTTTTACTAGTTGTGTATATGAACTGGAGGATCTCGGACAGAGGTTTTTTCTTCTAATGAAATCCGAAACTGCGACGTCACACCACTTGCAGATGTCAAGTAATATATAACACAAACAAACGATAGAATCAGATTTTGTTCGCATAATTTAAAATAATAATCGTCTAGAAATCATCTTTAAGAAACATAAAACTATGGAATTGTTGCACGTCTATTTTTAATTAATTAAATAATTTGTTTTCATTACTATATGTTAATTATCATTTACGTAAATAATATTTTTATATGGTTATAATTTTATTATTTTTATAATGATATTGTCGGATTTGAATTGATTGTGATAAAAAAAATTTTGACATTAATTCTCGGCCTGATGGCCGAGTAGTAAGCCAAAGCTTTACTACTCGGCCATCTGGTGGCATAATAATAATTAATAATTACATTATTACGGCCCCCTAAGATTAAATTCATGCTTAGGTACTTTTCAATTTTTATATGGCCCGCTTCATCCTGAAGATTGTTTATCCGGCCCTCGGCAGAAAATAATTGCCCACCCCTAGTTTAAATGGATATTGACTTACCTGAAATCAGCTTTCCATTGTATTTTATCCACACTAACATTTTTCTTTTTATCTTCACATGAAAAATGCATTTCATTCGTACAACCTTCCGCCATTTTGCTTTACTAATGAAGCGAGATAAAAACGTGTTTTACATCCGCTGTAGCGACATCTTGCAGCAAAGACTTTAGACACGGTTCGTGTCTTCTAGGCTAGGGGACTCGATGCGGGGTCCTTTCGCTCCGTAGGCCACTTCCATACGGACTACGCTATGCATTCATTCTGCTGGAAACTGTTCGGAAGTCATATTTATGTCGTCGCCGCGACCGCTTCCACGGCGCATGCGCATTTCTTAGCTATGTCGGCGAATGCCTACTGCGCATGACGACCGACTTTGCCTCGTTTTCTAATGGCGTTAGCCGCGCTTTTGTCTGCCGGCCATTGCGCGCGCCCGCGAAGCCTCCAGCGATATCTATTTTTTTTTTCATAATTAAACGGCACCATGGGGTCCGGGCCCGGCCCGTCGATCCCCGTCCTCCACAATTCGGCTGACCCCTCCGCAAGATGGGCAGCCTGTGGAAGGGCTTGTTTCGCCCCGTCACTTAGTATTCTCCTTGAATGGAAAGTGGCGTCATCTGTTAACAAAAAAAAAAATAATAATAATTAAACGGCGCGTATGCCCGTTTTCCCGCTGCACTGCGCTAAGCAAAGTGTAGCGTAAGCCGGGAGCGCGGGCCGAAATAGGGGGCTTTTTTCGCGTCCGCTATATTCTGCGGGCCTTGAAAACCCCCCGGGGGAATAAAAGACCACTCGATCACAGGGCAGTACCGATGCCGGTTCTGGGGGACCGAAGGAAAACTCGATATTCCTGACAATCCAAAATAAAAAGCCAAGCGAAAAACCAACTCGCTGAGAGAAGAAAGAAAAAACATCGCATTTCGGTTCTCAGGTATTTCGATTCGCTAGCAATCCGTCAGTTTCGATGCAATTGTTCAGACGGCGCTAGATGCAGTTTGCGACGAGACGCGCTCAGTGCGAACAGGTTAGTTCAACAGTTACCCTTACCTTCAAAACGACCCTTAATAGTCATTAAAAATAATTACAGCGATCATAAACAAATTAAACTGTAAGTAAAACTTTTGCTGAGAGAGAGAGAGACTCACACAGATAGAACTATAGGTGTTTTCATTCTGCTTGGCACTCGATCTGCGCGAACTAAATCACGTGACGGAAAGGTTCCATTTTAACCGAAGGGGTAAACAGGAAATGAAACAGACACAATGTGACCTTTTTATATTCACGTTTTCGATAAAATGTGCTAAAATTAAATTAATCTTTGTTTAAAGTTTTTACTGCCGTATTCACCATGGCGAATTAATTCTCAGACCAAGATCATTCCTATTTTTTGTACTCGCCACAACAAATTTCGTGAATTAATCTCCAACTGGCGAGAGGCTATTTAACCCTCCCCGATAGAAGCGAGTTAAATAACACCTGGCAGTTGAAGATTAATTCACGAAATTTGTTGTGGCAAATACGAAAAATAGAAGTGATCTTGGTCTGAGAGTTAATTCATCATGGTGAATACGGCCGTAATGCTTTAATACTACAGATAAATGACCTAAATTCCAACTATAGATCCCTAACGTTTTATTGCCGCCGTACCCTTTCTGTTGTAAATGTATTCATCTAACGACTTGTTCCTGATTGGTCTGTTACTGCGCTTCAATTGTTGCAGTGCCAAGCAGGATGAAAACACCATTCCTATAGCTATGATAGCCTAGGAATGATGTCACGGTAATTATACGTCATCGCGATCAGGCTTTGAGTAGAAGTGGTACAGTATTGGTTATGGTCGCAGTAGAGTCTCCTTATTGTCCGCCTTATTTTTGTATTTAATCATCTTACTTTGTTTAATATAATAAATTATTTATGTGGCGTTAGTCTATTAATATCCAGATATAACAGTAACCGGTTAATTATTTTTTATGACAAAATGAACAACTTGCCGTTATTATCTAATATATATCCTTGTATTAAAAAATTACTTAACTAATTTTTTATTGTCGTATCCTAGATGACTAAATAAACATCTTGACTAACACCAAAAAATTTATTGAATAAAAACTAGTTAGCCAAAACTTTCATGTAGTATCGCACCTTTCCTACCCTTCACTCAATTGATTCTTCCAATTTATTGATTTTAAAGATGTAGAATTTTAATTCTAACTTCTTTGTAATTTCAAAAGATGTCTTAGGCTTGATATGACACTTTTAAACATTTGAATTGCGTTATTGCCACGATTAACATTAGAATATGGAATTAATCAAATTGGCTTCTGAAATAAATTATTTATTATTCGATGGCTAAAAAATTTTTGTCAATTAACTATTAAGGAAATTAATTTTTAATATAATTAGTTAGAGTCAATCAAGTGTTTTGACACTAAAATTTAAAAAAGTTTAAAAAGTGGAGTTAATCGATTTGGCTTGTGAACGGCTCAAATGTAGCTTTTTTTATTATTAATATAATTTTTTAATGAATTAATCTTATGCTATTTATTAAACAATATATCATTATTACATATATTTATTTTACACTTATAAATCTGTTTGTATTTAAATTGTATTTTCCTAACTGCATTTGTATCAATTTATGGTAGGGTTTAATTAAAGCTCCTATTTACTTCAGTTTACGAGTCGAATGAAATTTTATCTTTCATTGTAAAATAATAAATTTAAAGATGCTATTAAATTAATATATGTTGGTGAAAAGTATATAAATTTATAACTTGCATTTCTCAAGCATACTTCATATAACGAGTTTCCATTAATGAATATTTTAGTTTAATTTTATAAATAATCAGTAAATTTGAGTTAAAATAAATCTCAAGATAATAAAATTAATGATATTAAGAAGAATCAGGTATTGGATATTTTTACATTTAATACTAAAGAATTATTCTTAACCTTCATTTCCATAGCAAATTTACTGATAATCATATTTCAATTAGAAAAATTTTACTGTGCAAAGAGTATGAGAGCAGAACATTGAGAAATATATTATCTGGGGACCATTTATATTGTTTTGATGTTTACCATCATTTCGAATTGGATAAACTGCAATTATTTTAGTAATTTTTCTCTTGTAAATGATTAGAAACAATTCAGCAGACTATTGAGCCAAGAAAATTAATTTGTGTCAAGTTTATACTTGAATTACTATATTGTAAGGCACGTAAAAATAGAGTAAAATAATATTGATTATATTAACATAAGTCAATATAATATAATTATTATGATCTAAGATTCTGAAAATGTTTTTATGATCTTAAGAATCTTAAAGAAACATACTTAATCCTAATGATTCTTTTTCATTTTAAGACGAAAACTTATGCTATATTAAATATTATTCAACCATTGATAATAAAATAACTAAATAAACATATAATACATAAACATACTTCTACATCAGTTGGCTCTATGATATTCATGTAAAATCCCTTACGATAAATCACACGTTGTTGCATACCGTACGGTATTTCAAAATACAAGGATGGAACTTCCTCCTCAAAACTAGAGTTAGATGGTCCTGAAAATATATTAAAAAATTAGTTTTTGTTAACGGACATTAATTAGATTGAATTTATTATTATTTATGATTTAACAACAATTTACGATTTAATATAAAATATTTTTACTAATTTAATATTAACAAAACAAAAAACAATTATTCATAATTTAATATACCAGTGGGTGATCGGTTAACGAACATAATCCGTTAGTAGTAGTAGAATAGGGAGGGGCCTAAGTATTTATAAAATTAGACAGCTATGAAAATGAGAAGACGTACCAGTTTTTTTTATGAAAAAAGAGGGGGTGCAGACAAAGTTTGAAAACCACTGACTCAAGCTATTGATTGCTACAGGAATTTAAATTTCATTTTCAAGCTATATTACTTTTTGTTGCATATTAATTGCATAATTTGAATAGTCATTGTATTTTTATAAATTATACAATGCAAAATAGAATATAATATTGAATGGCTTTTTCAAAAATGGTTATATATATATATATATACACACACATATATACACACACATACATGCATGGCATGTCATGCAGATGCAGGAAAGAACTGCTTGTTATAACTTTTATTTGTTGTATCTGAAAACAAATGGTTATTGTGTATTTTAATTTTTATAATTTTTAATTGGCTGTTTGAATAATACTTAACTCAAGATGCAAAATAAGAAGAAATTTTCTTCTAATATTTCTCTGACAGTTATTATTGGCTATATACTTAAATAATTTTTATTTAAATGTATAGCCATTAACAACTGTTAGAGAAATAATTTAAATAATAATTTGTTCTATTGTAATTTGTACAATTATTACAGTAAATTTCAATAAATTATTTTGTAATAATATAATTATTAAAATACAGATATTTCCCGACTTATGTAAATAATTGGGATTGAAGGATTTTACATAATTCAATTTAGTGGAAATTAAATAAATGATTTTTTAACAAAAATTCTGAAGCAAAACCTATTGGAGCTAATGGGCTATCATGATTGCACTTATACCATGTTATGGCACTATACTGCTCTTTGATTAAAATGAGACAATGTTGTATAACATAACATAATGGTTATCATATAATATTGTACAAATATGATACAATCAACAAACAATACACAAAACAAAGTAGTAATCTTTTTAATGTTGTAAACCAACATGTTTGGACTTGTATCTTGAAAATACAATAAATTTTTATACTCTATACTTCAATTTACAGAAATCAAATACAGTGGTGGTTAACAAGTGGCTGTAAGAAAAAAAATATCTTGGTTAACAAAAGGCTTTGGTTAATGACTCCTGATTATGTGAACCTCTATCCAAACTAAATCCCATTATTTTCTGATTTCACTCATCCACACATGGGAAGACATTATAAAATAGAGAACAGCTATGCGGCATAGATCAGGTATGTTTGACCAATCATAGCCAGCTGTTTAGGTTTTCCATATATTGTTTTTTTCTTGTAGTGCACTGTGCTATATTTTAAAATTTGTAGTTATAAATGCATTTTATGATGAAAATGAATATTTTTGAATTTATTTTTTATGTATTGATTCATATAGACAATAAATTGGTAATGTGCATATCACTGTTCATTTGCCATCAAAAAGCAAAATCAAATATCATCTGTATAATCATTGAATCTATAAGCTGCTAATCAGTGTTTACAGGTTTGTCAAAAAACTCTGAAGTGAGCCCAATTGTCCTTCTGGTGAAGATTGAAAATTAAAAACTGTTTTCATTGAACAATTCATTTTATTAATGTTAATTTTTTTTATAGCAAATATAATAAATTAATGATATTTTCTATATTTTTAGGACATTTTAAATGAGTTTTATTTGCATTTTTAATATTTACTATGGTTGTGAGGAGGAGCCGGAACAAATTAATCAATTTTCAATTAAATCTTATGGGGAAATCACACCTTGGATAATAAAGGTGTTAGTTAAAAACAGTAATCTTGGAATGGATTACTGTCATTAACCAAGGCACAACTGTAGATGTAGGTCAGGAAATATCTGTATATGTAAATAATTATTTATAACATAACATTTTAATAATTTATACCATTTCAATATTATAATTATTTATAATACAGTAGAAGCTGCTTATTGTAATTGTGGATATTGTTATCAAGTGTTTATTGTTATCAAAAATTTATGGTCCCAAATCATCCATATTAAAATGTATTATGAAAATTCCGCTTATAGTAATCAGAAATTCGGTTATTGTCATCAGAATCGATACACCGCTATAAAATACCGCATTTAAAATTAAAAAAATATCGCAGATAATATTAAAATGTTGGTTAAATCTATTAAAATAAACATTATTATATGTTTATTGTTCATTTATTGCTTTGTTTTCACCAAAATTTAGTCAAAAAACAAGAAAATTCGAAGATAAACACTTGTCCTCCATTTTAAATAATGCAGATTCGACTTAAATGAAAAGGTATGATTTGTGTACATTTTTTAATTACTAATTATTAGAACGATGTAAGTTTTTGATTTAATAAAATTCATACAGATAAATATGACGCTTTTCAAAACTACGCGACGCCTTTTAGTTGTTTTACCGCATGTCTTGTGGTTACAAATGGCGTGGCCTTACTGTTGCCAGATCTGGCGATTTTTAATGTTTTTTTTCTGATGACAAAATATATAGTTTAAAATTGCTGATATAGAGATTTAGCGATTTTATAATTCCCTTTATTGAAAAAAATTAAAAATTATTTTTGATATAAGAATTTTCTTACTATTGCTCTAGTTCTTTGTGATTTTCCGTAAACTGGAATTGGCAACAGCTTAAGCATATATCAATTACTTCACTTTTTCACTTAGTTGATTACATAATATACAGTATAAAGTTCAATAAGTGTTCGTTCATTAGTTATAGAGCTTTTTATTATTATTATTATTATTATTAGCATTCTCTTTTAATCTAATTTTCATTTTTTTAATTTTTTTAACTCCCTGCATCTATCATTTTCTCATATCAATTGTTATTTTGGGAGTCCTGACGAAAATGATGAATCGAGATTACACTGTATATAACAGCAAAGTACAGTATATATACAATATAATAAAAAAAAAAATCAAAAATTATGCTTTTTTGACATGCATTGCTTAATGTTACAATTGGTTATTGTTATCGAAATAGATCGGTCCCAATGATTCTAATAAGTGGCTTCTACTATATAAAAGAAAAAATTTGCAAATTATTTAATTAATTTCCTTTTTTAAATATTGAGAGAAAAATTAAATAAGGAAGAATTATTCATGAATATGGTAATTATGTAATTATATTAATTATGCTAATAATATAATTTATAAAATGTAGTATTCTAACAAAAATATGATAAAGATTGTGTGTAATATAATATGAATCAAATATACACTTATTTCTATCTTTTATTCTACTGTAGCATTATACTATAATAAATAAATAATTGTATGTAAAAAGGAAAGCATATTATAAAATATAAATTTTTAATTTAACTTGATTCTAATTTTGAGCACCAAGTATCTAATATATAATAAACAATTCTGGAACATTTCTAAATCTTTCAAATATTGTATCTATGATGACACACCAATATTTAATATAATATTTATTTTGTACATTTTCATACATTTTTTGATATTTATGACAAAATTATTTAATTTATTCTTTAAATAGACCAATTTTTACTCATTATGTCTGAGAAATTATTCATAATAAGCAAATTTTTATATGTAAATACACTACATCAAACTTGGACTTAGTATTTGCTTGTTATAATCATGATCATCTTGTTTCAATGCTAGTTATAACTCAATTTTACTGTATATGAATGTTTAAATGTAGCAGCATTTAACATTTACCTTTTTATCATTAATATCTTGTTGAGATCTATTTACTATCCCAATGATACCAAGTTTAACAGGAATTACTCTTCCACATAAAACATCAACAGCATCTGTGCCAGCATCCATTAAATCCAATTTTGTGATCACAGCTAATGTTCGTCTTCCTATATTATAAAATTATTATTATTTATTTACTTATTAAAATACTTAAAGAAATTAAATTATAGAATATTAAAAGTCTATATTTTCTGATTCCTATATTATTTAAAGAAATGCACTCTATTTTAAAATACAAAATTCACAAAAAATAAAATAAAATATATTAATATTATGGATAGTCATCATTTGTAACTATAGCCTTTCAGAATTCAGCCATTATCTTTGTCCCAAATGATCTACCTTGAGCCAATTCTAACTCATCCATATCAATACAGATACTCCTTGACTTACAATGGTGATATCATCAATAAATTCTGCTATTGATCAATGCAATTGACCTGGGTTCAATTCCCTGACTCAATGGTCTGATATACAGAAAGCATTCTATTTTATGTTTGT
The DNA here is from genome assembly GCA_000484575.1 of Olivierus martensii. Lineage (NCBI taxonomy): Eukaryota > Metazoa > Arthropoda > Arachnida > Scorpiones > Buthidae > Olivierus > Olivierus martensii. The sequence continues at coordinate 9,944 of AYEL01078859.1, forward strand.
TTTTTGTAACTTGTGTTCTTTATGTTTATTAAGTTTATATATAGTGTCCTAGTAAATATTAGTAGTGGAAATTATCTCAAACCATAACAGATAGGGAAAAATTTCTAATTCTGAATAGAAAAAAAAAATCAATAAAATTGGATGAATCATTCACTCAAAAATGAAATCAAAAATTTTTACATGCAAAGGATTGATAATTGTTTCTGACATGTAACAAACCAACACTAAATCATAACACCCCAAATCATAAATTGAAAACACAATCTAATCAACAAGCAAAAACTAATCAAGGATATGCTCAAAATGTCTTCCATCAGCACCCAAGTACAGTTAAGCATGCTGTTGGATGGAGTTCCTCACAGTCTTTATTGTGTCAGTAGAAATCTCTGCACAAACAGTAATGATGCAGTCTGGAAGATCATCTATTGTTATTATGCAAGAATGAAAGTTGTAGCCTCATCAATTGCTGTTAGTGGGCAATCTTGGGCATTTCAAGGAATTGATGTACAATAGATCTAAGTGTTTCATTTTTGAGTGAATTATTCATTTGATTTTGATGATTTTTTTAAAGTGTTCAGAATTGAATGCTGAACAAGTTTGTAATTGGAAATTTTTCCCTCTATATGTTACAGTTTATGAGATAGGATTTACAACTATCCTCATTTGCATAATCAGCTCATTTGAAGGTCACCATCAAGTAGACCTATGACTTCGTATTTGTTAGCATTAACAGATTTTTGAAATCTATGATAGTTATCAAGTTATTTGGAGGGATACAGACTTTTCTTCCACCCTTTATATTAAAATACAGTAATGATTTAATATATATTTCGGATGTCAGTATTTTATATAAAGTTGAATAACTTGCATAAGTCAAATTTATGCAGATCAGGGAGTATCTATATTTGTTTTTCAAAAATATGAAATCTATAAAAATTTTTAAATTAAAAAAAAAAAAACAGTTTAATTGAGATTATACAAGTATTAAGCTACATTATTTTAGACTGGTGAAATTTAAAATTTTGCATCAGCCAAATATTTGATTAAATTGTGTACGTAATCACTAATTTATGCAAAAGATTAAAAAATGAGACTACTTTTATTAAACTAGAAATTTCCTACAAATGTATAAATGCAGTATATCATAAATATATATAAGACTGTTCTACTGCTTAAACTTAAAGATTTCAATTAAAGAAATTCCAGCACTATTAGCAGCTAAGCAAAATTAATAACATTTTTATTTAAGAAAATAACATCAGTTAGGCCATCATCAGGTATCAAGTTGTACCTGATGATGGCCTAACTGCCGAAAAAGTTCGTGTTATTTTCTTAAATAAAAATGTTTTTAATTTTGCTTAGCTACTAATAGTGCTGGAATTTCTTTAATTGGTATCATAAATATTCAAAGAAGCTAGATATAACTTGTGTGCACAAAATTTTGTCATAATAATTATAAACTACAGTAGGTTCCTGACTTGCATGGTTAATTTGTTTAAAAAATTTCTGCAAAGCTACATAAATCAAAAACAGCATAAGTCCAACAACACTTCAATTTAATACATATTATTTCTCATTAACAAACAGAATGGACAAATGAAACTTATACTTTAAGCATAGATAAGTAAATTTAAGGCCATAGATAATATTTCTGCAAAACATTTAACTGTTTAAAGAAAAAAACAAAAAAGGACAATACATCAGTAGTCTTCAATTTTATAAACGTTTTCTATTATTAAATCTAACCATCTACAACTTACAATAGAACAGTGGTTTCCAAACTTTGTCTCTGCACCCCCCTTTTTTCATAAAAACTTGGTACACACCCTCCTTCTCATAACAGTCTAATTTATGGTCTAAATCAGGGGTTCCCAATGGGTCGATGAAATTTTAAAGGGGGTCAATAATGATCAAGAGATCTATTGGGGGTCGATATCCGAATATGCACCGGCATTTGATCGGCATAATCATCGGATCAAGATCCCATTGATAACAAAAAAATTTAATAAAATTGATAATTGTTTATTGATATAAAGCTATATCATGTAGTAAGGAAGAAATCATATGAAATAAATATAAGGGGAAAATACGCTAAAATTATTTAATATACTTTAAAAAACCAATAATATGTTTTAAAAATATTAATTTTTAATTTGCAATTGTCCATTATTGAAAAGGTTTGTATTTCCTCAGAAGCTATATTGTTATATACAAGCCACGTGCAAAATTTAAAAGAAGATTTTAACGTTCGCTTCCAAGATATTGAAAATTTGAATATGTCAGCATGGATCATAGAACTGCTGCACTGTGATATATCTGATTTTGATATTATGATACAAAAAGAGTTGATTGCATTGAAGGAGAATATTCAAGCAGAAGTCTTATTTGGATATTGTTAAGTTTTGGAATTTAAAAGTCATCCGAGAGAAATATCCCAAAATAAAAGTTATGGAATCAGCCTTATTGAGTTTTCCCTCTTCTTACCTAGTGTAAGCAGGCTTTAGTCAAGTCAATAATTTACTTTGGAAAACAAGAAACAGGTTGAATATTTTTGAAATTAAAGACTTTTCACTTTTTACTGCTGTATAGTGCTTTATTATTATTATTTTTGTATTGTGTAAGCAGTTAATTAAGAAGAAATATTTGTTTAATGAATTTTTCATTCACATTTTATGAAAATTCAACAAAAAGAGATTTATGCATCTGAATATTTCTAAAATCACAAGCCAAAATAGTACAAATTGGGAACCTACAGTATATATAAATATATTTTTTTTCTGATCGATATTATTTATATTTTTATTTATATGAAATACAGAAATTGAATACAAGAAATATTAATAAATACATGAAAATTTAATAGGAACTAATACTAAAATAGATACAAAATAAAACTAAAAACTTAAAAACCTAAAAGTCTAACTGCTCTTGTCGGTGTTCGAATAACTAATAAATACTAAGCACACACAAGCAGACCAATAATTTTAAACCTAATCATTTAATCAGAGTAACGTTTTTGGCTTCAATGCCATTATCAGCTCTTACAAACACACAATGGAACATAATAAAAATGCCACAGTTCTAGAATCATAAATGTAACATTCTACACTGCTCCAGAAATTGCAGAGTTTCTTCCGCCCTAATCAATTTACTGTAGCATTTCTTTAGTTCTTTAATATGTTCCATTCCTTAATACAGCTGGCTCAGCTATTTAATACAAAATAAAACTAAAAACTTAAAAGTCTAACTGCTCAACAAAACTATTAATTAACAAAACTATTAAACTGCTTCAACTAAGACTACTTAAATAAATGAAAACACAGCACTTATTGCAGTAAAGTATTTAAACTAAATTTATTAGCTTAGTACAAGCGAATATTTTTGATGTGCTAAACATCCTCTTCAGGCGGTCTTTGCGTGCCTGAAGAGGATGTGTAGCACATCGAAAACGTTCGTAAAGACATTCACATGCCTGAAGAGGATGTGTAGCACATCGAAAACGTTCGCTTGTATTTCCTGAAGAGGATGTGTAGCACATCGAAAACGTTCGCTTGTATTTAAGCTAATAAATTTAGTTTGATACTTTACTGCAAGAAGTGCTGTGTTTCCTTTATTTAAAAGTAGTCTAACTGCTCTTGTCGGTGTTCAAATAACTAATAAACAAATACTAAATACTAGACTTTTAGGTTTTTAAGTTTTTAGTTTTATTTTGTATTAAGTAGCTGAGCCAGCTGTATTAAGGAATGGAACATATTAAAGAATTAAAGAAATGCTACAGTATATTGATTAGGGTGGTAGAAACTTGGCAATTTCTGGAGCAGTGTAGAATGTTACATTTATGGTTCTAGAACTGTGGCATTTTTATTATGTTCCATTATATGTTTGTAAGAGCTGATGATAGCATTGAAGCCGAAAATATTACTCTGATTAAATGATTATGTTTAAAATTATTGGTCTGCTTGTGTGCTTAGTATTTGTTTATTAGTTACTAAAATAGATTCTAAATCTGCTTAAAAAAACCCATTATTTAATGAAATTTAATACAGTCAATTCTCATTATTCACGGATTCTGTATTCACTTATTCAGCTATTTCTGAAAATTTATTTATAACCACAAAATTTCAGAATTATGTCTTATATTGATTCAGAATTATTTAATTATCTTATGTCCTTAGATTTTCTAAGAGCGGTCACTGAACCCCATCCTTAACGATTGACACTATTGACGATTGACACTATCCTTAACGATTGGCCCGATTGACACTATCGAGACTCTCACGGTTCGATCTCGCTCCGGTCAAATATTTTTCTCCTGCTGAGCGAAGAAAATATTGTTACCAATGTAAACTATCTCTCTGTCTTTCTCTCTCTCTAATAAAGGAAGTTGTTTGTTACCAAATGTAGTGTCTGAATCAGTTTGCCAGAAAATTTCCCATTACCTATCCTAGCTCACTCCACAGGCTGCAGGTAGGCTAAAAACTTATTCATATCATCTGCAGGTCTCATAGAAGAATGTACCCTATGCTTGAAGGCAGTCTCAAATTTAGGCACAACTTCCTGAGCATTTCTCCTTATTCAGAAATTTTAGAAGATCTGAGGCAAAAAACAAGGCTGATGCAGTTCAGAAAGACAATGTGTCAGCTGTCACATCAAACATCTTGCACATCAAAAAATTATCAATTAGAAATAAGATTTTATTTACGTGTTTTTAAAACATATTGTAGGGGTCGGCAAAACCCCCTCTCTATGTGTTGTCTTTAAGACGAAGAATGTGGTGACGCTGTTGAAATAACAGGATGTAATTGATATCATTATTGTCTCTTTCGAAGTAATATATTAAGATAGTTTATTCAGATGTTCTTTGAAGAGTCCAAGACTCGACATCTGAGCTGTTTGGAACTATCTAGAAATGATGCAAAACAACCCCTGCCTGGGAAAGATGAGGAAGAGGTTACAGGAATAATATAGCGAGGACGACGCAAGTCGACGCTTTTTGGTTCTGTGTCTCACCTTGCTCGTCTGTTACTTCCAGCTCTGTGTGCAAATAAATTCTCCGCTTCGCCGATTTATTTTCCTACATAGTTTACTTCTTCAGGAGTGTAATTCTTCGTTGCCGAATAGGCTTTAGAGTAAGAAATTCGGTAACTGCATCTCCTGTACTGTGTGTGTTTCCCAGAGACTAAAGACAGTTAATAGAGACTAAAGACTGTTCCTGTTAAATTTCGTCATCTCCGAAAGTCATCGAAATTGAAGTCCTTGTATATTCAGGTATCTATCTCTCATTGTCGGTTCATAACGTTTGTACATAGAAATCTCTCTTATGTTTTTTTTGTAACAATAAAGAAGCTGTTGAATTTAATTTCAATGTTGTTCTCCATTTCTCGCTGAGACGCCTCAGACAGTCATCCTTACTC
>AYEL01078860.1:0-17426 GCA_000484575.1 Olivierus martensii
GCGCAAGGCCTAAGCCTGACATTCCGTTAGGTTAGTTAAGCCGAAATATCCTCATGGAATAATTTTATCTGGCAGCGGCCATTTATAGAGCCGCCAGATAAAATGGCTCCATCATGGCTGACCAACACCCATGATGGAGTCAACCGGAATATTGAAGGATGGGTTTCAATGGTCCAGGCCAAGATCTCTCCTAAAAAATTGGAGGAGTGGGACCCCCAGATCCTCCAGAATGGTAAGCCACAGCTTTACCACGCAGCCATCCGGCTGATCTGTCATTCTTCAGTCTGCGGGTCCCACAGTTTGTTCTGCGAAGTGTTCGTTAACCGAACATAAAAATCTTTCAAAAAAGTGTTCGTTATCCGAACTGTTCGTTAACCGATCACCCACTGTACTTAAAATTTTTATCATATCTACATTTCAACCTTAATTCAAAATTAATTTATTTCTATAATTGTTTAATCTCAAAATTATAGTTATCCTTCAACTTGGAATATTATTATTAATATAAATTATATTAGATTAATATACTACCCAAAATTAAAGAATTGATTACACAAAAAAAAAATTTCCATAAAATTATAAAAAAAATTATGTTTATAATCCAATTTTTAGCTTACTTTCCACAGGAAATGGATGCTTATAAGATCAAGCTAATGACTGACTGACTGACTGAGTGTATCATGTTTCCCACTAATAACTTTTGAACTAATTAGCAACTTTTCACAAAATTTGGTATGATATTTTTTTTATCATATCTACATTTCAACCTTAATTCAAAATTAATTTATTTCTATAATTGTTTAATCTCAAAATTATAGTTATCCTTCAACTTGGAATATTATTATTAATATAAATTATATTAGATTAATATACTACCCAAAATTAAAGAATTGATTACACAAAAAAAAAATTTCCATAAAATTATAAAAAAAATTATGTTTATAATCCAATTTTTAGCTTACTTTCCACAGGAAATGGATGCTTATAAGATCAAGCTAATGACTGACTGACTGAGTGTATCATATTTCCCACTAATAACTTTTGAACTAATTAGCAACTTTTCACAAAATTTGGTATGATATTCTGTCATTAAAAGACATCTTGATGCCACATTCTTTGATCCTATAGGATCATTTAATCCTAAAGAATAGAATTTTATTTTTAGTACAATTTTAGTTTATATTATTGCCAATAGATGGTGCTAAGTGTTAGCAGTTTAAGGGTAACATATGCCTTATCTAATTTCCTAACACTGTCATCTATTATCAAAATTTATCATAAAGACATCATTGTGACATAACAATGGACAATGTCACAAAACACATGGTATATACAATATATACAAATAAATGCTAATATTATGAATATCAGATTTCATAACAATTTTATATGGTTTTCAGACTAAATTATATAAATACTATAAAAATAAGATTACAGTACATATGGTGTATCTAATTTATTCATCTATGTAGTATGCTTTGTCATTTTGAAATCTTTATCTTTGAAAGTGATTTAGTATTTTGTACTGTCTTGAAAACTATCAAAAAATCATTCAGCACTATGGCAGGAGATAAAGAAAGGTAAATAATTCACCTGTTCAAGTTGGATTGCTAAATGTTCCCTTATATTCATTATTTTGTGTATAAATTAATATATTTAATGTAATTTCTAATATGTTACCATAGTAACCATCTTTCAAATTATATGTGCATTCTTTAAGAATTTTTTGTTCTATTTATAGAAGCTGAAGAGGATTGTAATAAATCGAAAGCACTTCTTTATTTTAAAAGTTGTTTAGTGAATTATTTACCTTTCTTTATCTCCTGCCATAGTGCTGAATGATATTTTGATAGTTTTCTTAATGTTGGCAGTGTATTTATTTATTTTGTTTCGTACTGTCTTGAATTATTGTTCTCAATCCAGAATTCTGTTTTATTACTATTTGATTTCCTGATTTCATATATTATTTTATGATTAACACTGTTCAGCATAGAGGCTGTCCTTGACTTATTTTCAACTTATATTCCAATCTTATGATGATACTTACAATATTCCAAAAATGACTATTTTCATAGCATATTAACATGAAAATTTTTTTTTTTGTTTTATTCAAAATGTAATAAAGCAAATTGCTAATCATAATCCACATTTTACTAAGGGATTTACGCAATTCAAATAATCCTAATCCAGCCAAACTTCCCCTAGTGGTTTATTTTTTGAATTAACTGCCAAATTAATAATTATTTTTAATTTACGCTACGTGCCACCATCTGTCAGATTAATAATTATTAATTCAAATTTAGGCTAAGGTGGCGCCATCTATTATTTAATAATTGAACTTTAATTTTTAACTAATTTCCCAAATTAAAAATTGATTAGGTCTAGCCCGTCTGGGAGCACTGGTGTTGGCATAAGTCCGATAATTCCTAAATTATATATGTTACAGGACAAACCCGAATTCAGGAAATACTAGAATTTTCTACCGTCCTAACGCTGGTCAGACGTTCTACAATTTCCTAGGCTGAACTCGAAATGTTGAATATTTCTTATTCGAAGTTCGGAGTTTCTAGTTTTCCTAGTCAAAACCTGAAATGGCAAACAGTTTAAAACAAGAGTCTTCATTTCTCATATATTCCTGCTCAGAATTTGATATCTGCCAGCAGAAATTTTTCTTTAGAGAATATCCGCACAGATAAACAAATCTCATTGAGGAAGACTGTAATCTGCGCCAGTGGAACACGTACTTAGCGCTAAATCCGCTTTAAAGCACAAAGCATTGTACATCTAAATTATGTTTGTGCAAGAAGAATAACATTTTGTGTAATTCTAAATGCCACAAAAGCCTATACTTTGCAAAAATAAATAAGAGATACCTAAGAATGTTTTTCAATTTTTAAAATTTTTTACTTTGTATTTATGTTGAACTTCGACTAATACAGGGGGTTCTCAAAGTTTTGCCTAGGTAGGCCAAATTGTAAATTCCAAAATATTTGGAGGGGCCAAAAAGTGTTATGGAAAAATATGTTCAAATTGATAAAAAGTTAGACAAAGGGAAAGATTTATACTAATTTTATAGCATAATTGTTCTTTATTTATAGCAATAATTACTTTTCATTACAAAGTGTTTAAAATAACACATTTCAAAAATAATTAAAAAATAACTAAATAATTTCAAATAAAAAAAGAAAGAAATAATAAATTCATCAATCTGAAGTGTGTGACTTGTGCAGTTATTGTTTTCTTTTAATAATAATATTGAGCCTTGGTTCTAAGTCGGTTGAATATATTCTTACCACTACTTGTAAATGTTCATCAGATAATCAGGAGTATTAATAAGTCCAAATTGAGATTTAATTTTAATTTAAATCTCAGTTTGGACTTATTAATACTCATGATTGAGAAAGTTTTTCGCATATATAAGTGCCGACTTAGAACCTTCCAAATAAAGAAAACATATTTGGAAGCACTTATAGATGTATTTTTTTTAACTGAACAATTTTTAATTATAATATGATAAAATTTGTTTATTTTTTGTAAAAATGTAAATATGATAAAATTTATTTATTTTTTTGTAAAAATGTAAATTATCTTTTTGAATTCAAGATGGCGGATGATTTGACATCGTGGGCCGCATTTCTAGGGTTTGAGGGCCGCATTTGGCCTGCAGGCCGCATTTTGGGAACCACTGAACTAATAAAAATATTAAAATATTTGTCCATAAAAATAAAAAAATTGGCAATTTTAGTTCTTTAACTCAACCATGTAATCATTTATGAGAGTTAGGTGTGTTTTCAATTTGTTTTGTTTCATTTCCTCAACAGAAAATAGCAATAAAATTGTTATTTCCTGTCAAATAATAAAAATATGCATTAAGTTCATTATCATAAAGTTTTTAATGGATTCATGTTTTTAATCAATTAACCATCAATTTTTGTATTCACGGTATTACCGTAAATACAAAAATAAAAAACACCCACTAAATACCTCTTATTTATTTTTGCAATGTAAATTTTTATGGCATTTAGAATTACACAAAATAATGGCATTTATTCTTTTGACACAAACATAATTTAGCTACATAATGCTTCGTACGTTGAATGTGGGTTTAACTCTAAGTACATGTTCCACTGGCACAGATTGCAGCCTTCCTCAATGAGATTTGTTTATCCATGAGGATATTCTCTAAAAAACATTTTTGCTAGCAAATATCAAACTCTAAGTGGGAATACCATGAGAAATGAAGAGTTTTGTTTTAACTGTTTGCCACTTTGGGTTTTGACTTGGAAAAACTAGAAATTCCGGATTTTGAATAAGAAATATTCGGCATTTTGTGTTTGGCCTAGGAAATTCTAGAACGTCCGACCAGCGTTAGGACATTCTAGTTTTGATTAAAAAATTCTAGTATTTCCTAAATTCAGGTTTGTCCTGTAACATATAAAAAAATATATGTTACAGGACAAACCGAATTGAAATACATTAATACATTCCGAAATTGAAAATCTGCCGGGGCCGTTAGAGTTTACATAAGACATCAAGCATTGCTGAACAAGGAATATGTAACTCTCATGATACAATTCTTATCAATTTGTGTGGAATGCAAACAAAATCCTCTCAAATGCACTCAATTTTTTCTTCAGATGTTCAAGGCCACCATGCTCCCTACTTATGCACAGTCCCCTTAAATTTCTTATTCCAAACTCATATGGTTGTTTTTGAAGGAAAAATTCTATTGTAATTAGTTCTTAACTTTTGTTCAACTTCTTGTGTCTAATTTGGTTTTAATAAACCATTCAACACACTGTGTTTTCTCTTGTGCATTCATTTTAGATAAGCACATATGAATAGCTGAAGATGTAAAAACTTGTCAAAATTTAATACAAACAAAACTTTATACAGAAAAAAACCAATAATTTTCTCTGTAAAATGAAACAACACAGGAATTTTTAACTTATTGATTGTCTATTATAACAGAAGTTGTACGTATAATTTTCAGACACCCTGTATATTAAAAAAAATATTTAACTTCGTATTAACTATTGACTGTTGATAAATAAGGAGTCACATTAAAAATACCAGAGTTGCATATGGCTTGCAAAATGCAATTTGACGATAGTGATTCTATAATAATTTGAGAATATAATAGTTCTCAAACTATCCAAATTGCTCAAAAAAGTTCACGCAGTTCAAAAGGAGAAAAAGTAAATTTGGGCACTTATATTGATAGTTAAAATTAAGATTTCATTTTATATTATTTAGAAAGCTTAATGAAAGGTCTTAAAAACTTGCAGTCCAAGAAAATTTAGAGACCATACTAAACAAATATATCAGAAATTTAATCTTGAATGAAGATATATTTTGGGTAAAGGTTCAAAAACTGCAAACATTAATATGTCCTGCTGTTAAATAGATTAAATTGCTTAAATCTGAGCAACTAAAATTGAGCAAAGTTCTTGAATAATTCAAGAAATTAAACAGACTATTTCTTGAAAAAACTTGCTTGTTACAAAAGGACAAGATTCAATAAAAAGTTTTGAAAAAAGAAAAAGATATAGCTCTAAAAGAAATTCATTCTGCTGCAAATATACTAGATCAAAAATTTATTGGTGATTCATTGTGCTGCAAATATACTAGATTAAAAGTTCATCTTGTTGGATATGAACAAATACAAGAAACTGAATTCACTATAAGCCAATCATAAGAAACTATAACACTGATCATTTACCAGTCAGTGTACAGCAGAATATCAAAGTAAAGAATTTATTATGCTATTTTGTTGCATGTGATTTTTCCAAAGGAAACTTAAATGCAACTAAATCTCAGTAGATCCAATTACTTGGTGGAAAGGTATAGGCATTCCTGCTTATTAAATTAACTCAGACCAAAGTTTTTCGTAACATGAATTTTGCATAAGTTTGAAAAATAATTTATTTTTGAATCAAAAACTTCTGAAGCTAGATGTATTATAGTAATTGTACTTACATGACATTATGGAACAATACTCTTCCCTGAATAAAAGAGAAACAACATTACATAGCACAATATTGTATCAGTAATATGATACAGTACTTAAGATAAACAATATACAAAACAAATATTAGTAGCATGAAATGTTGCTTGATTTATACTTTTTTACTTTTAAATGTTATAAGCTGACATGCACTTAAACATTTACTATATCTATAAGTTATATACTCTGTGTGAGGGCCAGGAATATGCCCCCCCCCGAGCAGAGACGATCAGGGAGTAATCAGAGATGAGTTGAGGAATTTGTACGAGAGGGGAGAGACGCCTTGTCAAAACAACTGCAAAGAAATACAGCAACAATTGTATTTCGATTAATGTGTGGACCTTCATCCCCAGTAACAATAAATTGCGGAGGAGGTTCATGTGCAGGTGTTAGCTGAATCGTCGAAGAAGAAATACAGCAACAATTGTTTTTCGATTAATGTGTGGACCTTCGTCCCCAGTAACAATAAATTGCGGAGGAGGTTCATGTGCAGGTGTTAGCTGAATCGTCGAAAAGTTGACACCTAATTCAATGAACATTCCAAGAAATAAATAGTTTTCTCTCTAATCATAATCCATTATACTAGGGGATTTACGCAATTCAAATAATTCTAATCTAGCCAAACTTTCCCCCAGATTTGCCATAGAGGGCCCGTGGCTAGGTCTAGCCCGTCCGGGAGTGCTGGTGTCAGCATAAGTCCGATAATATCTAAATTATATATATCCCGAAATTGAAAATCTGCCGGTGCTTTGGTAGTCTAGCTGGTAATATGTCGGGACAGTACCTGAAGTCCCTGGTTCGATTCCAGGCCAAGGCAAATTTTTAATTTCGGGAAATTAGTAAAAATTATAGTTCAATTATTAAATAATAGATGGCCCATCTTAACCTATAAATTTAAATTGATAATTATTAATCCGACAGATGGTGGCACCGTAGCATAAATTAAAAATTATTATTAATTTGGCAGTTAATTCAAAAATAAACCATTGGGGGAAGTTTGGCTAGATTAGAATTATTAGTTTTCTCTCCCTGTGAAAAAGATAAATGAAAGGTCACAGGATTTAAGAGCTAACGTTGCCTGGGATCATGCGCATTTTGTTCTCTGTTTTTTACTTGGATGAGATAGAGTATCTTCGGTCTGACACATTTTCACTCCGACAATCCGCTTCTTGTTACAATTCGTTGTCGTACCCACTATCATTCGGGCGATGATGACAGTTGAAAGGGATTATAGAAGCAGAGTGGACAACTGTCAAGTGGTCATTCATCCTTTTCAATTCTATGAGATCATCTTTAAGTGTATATACGAGTTGTGTTAATTTGTTAAAAGTGGACTAAAGATAATAAAAAATTAAACTAAAGACTATATTTGTGGAATATCATGTTCAATGCCACCTGAGTTGTAAACCTCTTTGGATTCAATTGTGGAAATTTATCTAATTCAGGTACCTTTCTTCTGTTGTGCGTGACGACTGTAAAGGTTATTACGTACAGTCTCTCTCTCTCTGTCAAAATAAAGAAGGAAGCAGTTGGATTCATAACGTAGTCTTTATTGGTACTGTCAAATTTGTTACCCATCCTTACCCATCACACGCTGTTCTCAGCTGCAAGGTCAGCTACCTGTCGGTACGTTTCTGGTCTGTGCAAGTTTCATACCCATTGCCCTACCACCACCACATCTGTAATCCCAAAAAATAAATTATAGAAAATATTTTACATAAAGTTGAATTTAATGAAGTTTGGTATGCATAAATCAGGTAATACTTGTATTTGTTAAGAATCAAAATTTGGGAAAGCAATGATCAACATATTGAATATAGCACTAGCAGCAGCAACTGAAAGAAATTTCATTTATAATAAAAAAAGTAACATTAATACAAGATAGAATATGAAATCCGATATACTCCATAATATAAAGTAAAATATGAATTTAAATGATGTTTTGTTACAATCCCCCAATGAAATGATGAAAAAATTAATCAATTCCTAAAAAGAAAAAAGAAGAAGAAGCAGAAATATAAAACAGATTCAAAAAAGTGCAGATTTTGATTAAAATTATATTCATTCCAAAAAGTTATAAATATCTATGTCCTGCAACACAAAATTTATATTGAAAATTCTCATAATTCAAATCAGTCTTTCTTTTAAACAATTGCAAATTTCTAACTATGATTGGATTTTTATCAGTTTGATGAGAAAAAGTTCTGAAAAAGAATTTTGTCAGTTGACAAAAGTGAAACAAAAAAACATTAAAAAAAATTAATGAAATTTTAATAGAGGAAAGAAAATCAGTATACATTACAAAAGTAATTTATACTGAAAATCAGTATAAATTACTTTTGTAATTCAGTTTTATATGCATTAAGAAGTATTTTTTTTATTTTAACTTTATTTTTATAATTATTTTTCTGTTTGTAATTAAATATATAGCAAAAGTTATTATACAAACATATATTTTTAAATATAATTTAAATAGTTAAATTTGCAAATAATAATAACAATAATAATAAATAAATGAAATCACAGAACTAGGTAGACTCGCCCAATACACAAAAAACAACACATCTGCAAAACTCATGAAACCTATTAGAAAGATTTTCAGAAAACTAAAAACACACACACCATAACAACCACAACATACATATTAAAGAATACATAGAACACACTAAAACAGAAACTTGCAGCAAAATCACAATGCCTGAAACGATACAAAACAGCTTATAGCACATAAACTAGACAACACACTATTCACAAACAACGAAAAGACATTCTACAGAAATATAAACACTAAAAACCTTAAACAAACACAAAACAGAGAAATACCAACACAACAATCACTCACTAGCTTCTGGTCTGTAAATTTGAATTATTAATTATTAATCTGACAGATGGTGGCACCGTAGCATAAATTAAAAATTATTATTAATTTGGCAGTTAATTCAAAAATAAACCAATGGGGGAAGTTTGGCTAGATTAGAATTATTAGTTTTCTCTCCCTGTGAAAAAGATAAATGAAAGGTCACAGGATTTAAGAGCTAACGTTGCCTGGGAATTATTAGTTTTCTCTCTCCCTGTGAAAAAGATAAATGAAAGGTCACAGGATTTAAGAGCTAACGTTGCCTGGGATCATGCGCATTTTGTTCTCTGTTTTTTACTTGGATGAGATAGAGTATCTTCGGTCTGACACATTTTCACTCCGACAATCCGCTTCTTGTTACAATTCGTTGTCGTACCCACTATCATTCGGGCGATGATGACAGTTGAAAGGGATTATAGAAGCAGAGTGGACAACTGTCAAGTGGTCATTCATTACCACCATAGGGATCTAGGTTCAATTCTGGATTACTTTATAACCTTGAGGATCCAGGATCAAATCTGGTGAATTTTACCATCTTAAAGAATTCAGTATTCCATAAAAGATACCGTGTTCTAAGCAATCCCTTCAAGGCACCTGGCAAAACCTTGTCGTAACTAGTCTTCCACCCGTATAGAAAGATAACTAGGTGGTGACTCATTTTGTGTTTCCTCCAATATGTCTTTTTCATGGATATTGATAGGACTTTTTCCCAGGTGACTGCTTCTCTGCCCCACCGCGGGGTTGGTGGTTCTGGTACTTCAGCTGAGGGAACTGGGGCTGCCAGTGTGCCCCATGGCGGTAGGATTGTGGAGCAGTCTACTGCTGTTTCTACTAAAGACTCCAGGAGTAAACCTGGCCCACAAAAGGCACATTTGTCTGGAGTGGCTAGGCGAAAGCGGAGGAGGTCTAAGAGAGAAACTGCTAGTATCAGTGGTTCTCAGCCACTGGGTCACACTTCTCAACTGGCTTCTTTGTCGATTCTCCTGTCGATACCCCTGGTGATGGCAAGAGGACCAGATCTGCAGTCTCTACTTCCTCTTCTGGGGAGAGTATGCTGGCCAAAAAGACCAAAAGCTCTCAGCTAGAATCATACTCTGAAGTATTGACTTCTTTTCAGCTGGCTATCATCAAGGAAGGCTACCCGGACTCCAATATGGTGGCCGATGAAGTTGATGATCTCCTAGGGAAGATCTTGAGCAAGGTAGATGGAATCCCTTCGAGGGAACCTCTACCAGTGCTTAAGGGTGATATCTTGGTTAATGGTGCACTCATTTATACTTGTATGAATGAGTTCACCTGTCAGTGGCTCACCCAACTTTTAGATGGGTGTACTCTTGGGCAGGGGATTTGCTTAAGGGTTATTCCTGCAAAAAACCTACCCAAGCCTGTGAAGATGGCTTATTGCACTGAGGACTCTCATATGTGGGAATAAATGCCAACTTTTGGCTCGATTCAAAGCATTCAATCCGGGATTCAAGAGTGAAATCTGGAGAGTTTTGGGTCATAGCAGGGACACTAAGAGATAGCATTTTATTTTGATGGTTGATCTGGCTTTGGCCAAGGGCCATCAAAGTGACCAATTTTAAAGCTTTTTCTGGGGTCAATCAAGGGACCTTTAAGGTGCTCTCGGATCCTAATTCCAAGTATGTGAGATCAATAACTTCAGTGATTGCCCCTCTAAAGGGGCATGAACTGGTCGGGCTCATGGGCAAGGATCAGGTTTCCAGGGGTACTACTGGACCTTCTGATGCCCAGTTGATGGAGGAGGGCATGGATCTTTGCCCACTTTAGACACCTGTAGTGTCATGGGTCTGAGGGTGATTTAGATCAATTTCCATAACTCCTGAGCTGCCTCCGCCCTTTTGGGTCGGCTGCTTGTGGGGAGCCGTTATGATCTTGCACTTATTCAAGAGCCATGGCACTATAAGGGCCAAATATGGGGCTTCACTGTAAAGAAGTGAGTTGTTTTCTTTTACTTCTGATAGTAGTCCTTGGACTTGTGTTTTTGTTAGGAATAACATAAATGTTTCGCCTATCTGGGATTTTGTTCTAGGGATATTACCACTGTTTGGGTGAGGCTTGATGAGAGTGGTGGTGTTAGTAGGGAACTTATTGTTTTCTCTGCATATTTCTCTTATGATAAGGACGAACTACTGCAGACACCTGAATTTGGGCTTTTGGTGGAGTTTTGTCAAAAGAATCATTTTGATTTGTTGGTTGGTGTTGATGCTAATTCTCATCATGTGGTTTGGGGTAGCAAAGACATCAACCAAAGGGGGAGTATTTATTGGAGTTTCTAATGGGTACTAACCTCTTCATTTTAAATAGGGGTAATGAATCTACTTTTGCTATTATTAACAGAAGGGAGGTCATTGACCTTACATTAGGGACTCAGAATATTTCTGACCTAATTGAGAATTGGCATGGCATGTGTCTGTGAGCCTTCTTCATCGGATCACATATATATTTGCATTAGTTTACAAGGTATGGTATCTAGTCAAGTAACATACAAAGACCTTAAGAAGACTAATTGGGCTTCCTTTAGGGAAGACCTTAAGTTCAACCTGGGTGGTATATAGAGTAAATTTTGCTCAATGGTGGATTTAGAGATGACTGTTGACCAGATTCAACAGGAAATTCTCATCAAAATTATCTTGTCAGGACTGCTCACTCATCAAGGTGGGTTCCTTTGGTGGAATGATCAGCTGGTGGTCTTAGACGTAATGTTAGAAGGCTTTTTAATAAAGCTAAAAAAACAAGTGATTGGGACACATATAGAAGTGATCTCACCTGTTATAATAAGGTCATTAGAAAGGCTAAAAGGGTCTTCACTAGTCTGAATACATCAGGTATATCCTCAGTTCCCTGACAATATTGTTTCCAGGAAGACCTGGAAACAATATTGTCAGGGAACTGAGGATATACCTGATGTATTCAGACTAGTGAAGATAATGTCTAATGGGAATTTTTGCAAGGTTGGTTCTATTAGGTTGCTTGATGGCAGTATGATTAGTACCTGCAAGGACTCTTTAAAGATACTCTTTCGAGTACACTTTCCTAGGTCTACTTTGATTGAGGGTTCATACTGTCTATAGGTACAATCCGATCTCAACGGGCATGTTTATCATGCCACAAGGGTGGATTGGGGCCTTTTTAGGGAGGTGATCAATCAGTCCAGTATTAGGTGGGCTGTAAGTGTTTTTAAGCCCTTCAATTTGGCAGGACCGGATGGTATTTTCTGGTGTTTCTAAAACAGGACATTGACATTCTGGCCTCTCCTCTATGCTATGTCTTTCAAGCCTGTTTGGCTTTTGGATATGTTCCAAGATCCTGGAAGCAGGTAAGGATTTCTTTTATACCTAAGCCTGGGCATAGTTCCTATACTGAGGCTAAGTCTTATCATCCAATCAGCCTGACAAATTCTTATTGAAGATGTTGATAAGGTTGGTGGATAGATTTGTCAGGAATATTACAGATCCCTCTCTCTCGTAGTCAATTTGCCTATCAATCTGGCAAATCGATTGAATGTGCTCTCCGTAAGGTTATGTCGCTCATTGAGATAGCTATTGGGTACTAAAGAAATTGCCTTAGGAGCATTTCTTGATATCCAAGGGGCTTTTGACTCAACTTCTTTTGAGAAAATTAGCCTTGCTGCAGACATGGGGTCTGTAAAATGATTATTTGTTGGATTGGCTCTATGTTGAATCATAGAGTTGTTTATAGCACACACTATGATGAGGAAGTTAAGATTTTCACTGACAGGTTGCTCGCAGGGGGGAGTACTTTCTCCCCTTCTTTGGTGTCTTGTGGTGAATGAATTGTTAATTCTACTCAATGGGAAGGGTTTCTTCACTGTTGGGTATGCTGATGACAGCCATTATTGTAGTGGGGAAATTTCCCAGGACAGTATCTGAGGTCTTTCAGGTAGCTCTCAATACAGTCTATAGGTGGTGTAACAGGGTTGGATTATCTGTTAATCCAGCTAAGACTGTTATTGTGCCTTTTATGCGAAGAAGGCAATTGGTGGGGCTAATTGAACTGTCATTCTTCAGCAAAAGGCTTCAGTTTTCTATCTAGGTCAAATATCTTGGTGTTATGTTACAAAGGGATTGACTTGGAAGCCTCATGTAAAGTTTGTTATTGGAAAGGCCTGTAAAGCCCTGTGAACTTGCAGGGGCATTTTGGGTAAGACTTGGGGACTTCAATCAGGGCTGCTATATTGGAAATATACCATGGATGTGAGACCCATTCTTACCTATGCTGCCATTATTTGATGGCAAAGGGTTTTACTCAAGACTTGCAGGAACAAACTTGGGAAGATTCAAAGGTTGGCCTGTTTGGGCATCACTGGGGCTATGAAGACTTCTCCTACTGCTGCTCTTGAGGTCCTCTTGTGCAATTCCTTGTTTGCATTTGTTTGTAGAGGAGTGCCCCCAGAGGTTTTTATAGGCTCCATTCTTGTAGGAGAGGGATTTCTTGGGCCCACAAGGTGGAACATTTATCCTTTGAATAGGACAATTTACACTGTAAAATTCTTGGGAGGATTAAGGATTACATGATGCCTAGATTTAACTTCTTCCAGCTTTTCACCGTTGTTTTTCCCAATTTGAAGGACTGGGGAGGGGGATTTGGATGCAATATCAAGGGTGGTTTGGTCTGATATATGGATGGTTCTAGGATCACCACTGGTGTTGGGATGGGGTTTACTGTGAGGGGATGGGAATGTCTTATTCCTATTCTCGCGGACGGTTTGCCATTTTCTTTCAGGCAGAAATTTTTGCTACTTTTGCATGCATTAGAATCAATCTTGATAGGAGATATGTCAATAAACACATTTATATCCTATCTGATAGTCAGGCTGCTCTTAAGGCACTTGATGTTCCCACTTTGCTTCTAAGCTTGTATGGGATTGTTGTCTTCTCATTGAGGAACTGGCTGCCAGGAACAGGGTGCAACTTGTTTGGGTGCCAGGCAAAGGTGGATTACTTAACAGGCACAACTAGGTACTAGCCTGGGGTCCCCAATAATTTAGAGCCCCCGGAAAATTAATTTTTTTAATTGAACGATAATAAAAAATGAATATTAATAAAGTGGCTTGAAATTTTTATCAACCTAATTTTGAGAAAATTTTAATTTAAAAATTTTTTAGATGTTTTATGTATTTGAATTATTCCAATTCATTATAAATAACCTAAATGAATTTTAATATTTAAAATGGTCACACATTTTAAAAACAAGTATTATTTTTGTAACATTAAGTTGGAAATTTGAATAGGCCTTAAAATTTTTTTCATTTGAAATGTTTAAAAAATGAGAAAAAGCAAAATATTAAT
Organism: Olivierus martensii; assembly: GCA_000484575.1. NCBI lineage: Eukaryota > Metazoa > Arthropoda > Arachnida > Scorpiones > Buthidae > Olivierus > Olivierus martensii. The sequence goes on from AYEL01078860.1 coordinate 14,198, forward strand.
GCCTATAAAATGCACCATTCTTGATTAATTTATGAATAATATAGTATTTTTATATGAAGAATAATTTGTTATCTCTTGAACATTTTATTATAATAAAATGTGTATATATACCACAATGGAGTCAACAATATTTCTTAATTAATGAATTAAGAAATAATTAATTTTTTGAATGTTCATTATAAAATTTTTATTTTATTAATTTGAATTTCCGCCAATTGCACTGATGACATTTTTGGCCGCTAGAGTTACTAGTTCGGGCGCATGAAAATAGCTTGTTTAAACGAGTATTGATGCAGTTAAATTATACAAATATTGTTCTAAATAAAAAACAAAAATAAATAAGTCTGCAGTATATCGACTGAATATTATATAATGTAACATAAATAATCACAAGTTCAAAAAAGGTAAGTGTTAGCTTAATTCTTGTGTCTACCCTACAAACAAAGATGATTCAAACGTAATTTTAATTAATAATTTTTAACGTAGTAGTAACGTCGATAGAAATTAATGATTTTTTTAAGTCCTTGAAAACTGCTTTGACGTATGAAGATATAGTAATTTGTTTCTACCTTAGTTCAAAAAATAATCAAGAATCAGTTTTTGCACATTTTTTCTCATCATTTATTTAGATTTCATAATGTCATCACGAATTTATCTGAGTGGGTCCAAGAAAAGGAAGCTTACGGAGGGAAAAAAAATTAAAGATGCCGCAGATTTAGCAACAATACCAAAATTGACATCATTCTTCCAAAGATTTAGTTTAACAGCTGTATCATTTTTTAAATATAATCTAAAAAACTGCTTCAACTCTTATTATTAATTATCTAAGTACTAAACTAAAGTGAAAAAGCACATTAAGCAGTTGAGAATAACATTAGAATCTTTTTAATAATAATACAAACATTTTCAGCTTATTACAGCCATCAGGTATCTTTGACAAATAAAAATGTTCTAGAACGATCGTTCATTCAATAAACGTTCTAATAGAAGGTTCCCGATTGTATATAATGTTTTAAGAAATGAGAAACATCCCTTGAAAAAACAGGGGTATACGAAATCCCCGTTTTGAACACTAAAAAGGATGAAACTTCGAAATACATCGGAGTAACAACGAGAACTTTAGGCCAAAGAATTACTGAGCACAAGACAGACATCAAAAAAGCGAAGTTAACCATGGCACTTGCAAATGAAGCATACGCCAGTAACCTCGAAGTTTTCTGGAACAAAGCTAAGGTAGTGAGACACGTAAACAAAGAAGAACATAAGTATCTAACTGAAACATTAGAAATATTACGAAGACATGACAACGAAAGTCTGTTGAATGAAAAAGTGGTAGGTGTTTCTAAAGCCTGGGAATTTGCAGTCAAGAAGTAAATCCTAATCCATGTGTTGTTATGTAGTAATATTATGTTAATGCATTGTCTAAGATTCCTCGTATTATTTGTTAAAAGATATGTGTTGTTAATTTCTTAGCATGCTCTTAATGTACATTTTAACACCATCCTGTAATGACGTAATGTGTTACGATGTTGCTTGTAATTTGTTCAGATTTAAAAACTCTGATGGAACAAAAAACATTTTTTGAACGAACAAACATTTTTATTTGTCAAAGATGCCTGATGATGGCTGTAATAAGCCGAAAACGTTTGTATTATTATTATTAAAGGTTCTAAAGTTATTCTCAACTGCTTAATGTGCTTTTTCAATTTAGTTTAGTACTTAGATAATTAATAACAGCTGTATCATCCACTGAACAAGTTGAAACCTGTAGTAATGAAGGTGTAAGTATTAAATTATCAAATGCATGTTCCACCAAATGTTTTGCACTGAATGTTGGGCAAAATAACATCAATTGCACTGTATTATTGAATGATAGTTATACAAAAATTAAATATGCATGAAGTTTCAAACATTGAGTTTCAACAAACATATTTTATTGATAAAAAATTGTTGTTTAATTAGATGTATATATTATTATTCAATTTATTTTCCACAAAAATAATTATTTACATAAACAGGAACTATATAAGCACTATTAGCAAGGTATTAAAAGTTTTTATTGGCATATAACGTTTTCGGACAAAAATCAGTCCCTCATCAGTATGCCTGTTTTTAGTGAAGATTATAAACGTATCATAGAAAATCGAACATTAATACAGAACAGGAATTAAACATCAATATGCCAATAAAAACTTTTAATACCTTGCTAATAGTGCTTATATAGTTCCTGTTTATATGATAGCAAGTGGTAGTGTATATTCTATATTTACATAATTTATATTTTAGTCTAATAATATAAATATTGTCCAAATGTTTATTCGTTGAAATTCAACATTTGACACTTCACACACACAAAATTAATAATAAATTTTTATATGTTGTACAGTTCGTTCCAAAAAGTTTGTCACCTGCTTTGCAGGGGCTGAGCTTACCGGATGTTGATCGGTTATAAAGTTTGTCAGTTCGGACTCTGCATAATGGAAGCTAAAAATGGACGTGTCCGTTCTGACTAAGAACTGCATAGTGGAAACTAAAATGGACGCGTCCGTTCTGACTAATAGGGGTGAGGTATATTAATGAGATGGGTCAATTACAGCGCTCTGAACTGAAAAGACTAATCGCTCACTATTTCAAGCCAGGCAGACTAGTTATGAATTGAGTAAATAGATAACACACTATAATATCATTTTTTAAATTTTGAATATTGGTAATTATGAGTATGATATTTGCAGATTTATTTTTTAAATTCTAATATGCTAATATAAATATACCGTATTTGTTTGCCGCCATATATTATATATAACCTATATATAGAGTTTTTTTATATATTCCCGTCGAGCATAAGAATGAAATTTTATTTGTATAAACGTGAATTTTTGAAGTTGTATACATTATACATTTTCAGTATACATTTTCGAATAAAACAATAAAATAAAATACTTCCCATAGTCCCCATTATGCTATTGTCGGTGCTTCGTTTGGTGCTTCAACAACCTATCGCTTAATTACTCGTTTAGTTACGAATATATAATGCTGCATTTTGTCAAAATTAATAACAACATAGATTAAGAGTTTTTTTATATATTCCCGTCGAGCATAAGAATGAAATTTTATTTGTATAAACGTGAATTTTTGAAGTTTAAATTGAAAAAAGATTTCATATCGAGAATGGCAGCGATGTTTTATGAATTATAATAACTAGTTTTATTAGTAGTATATATATATATAT
>AYEL01078861.1:0-15386 GCA_000484575.1 Olivierus martensii
ATATATATATCTGTGGGTCGGAGGTATAGGGCACTATGTCGATTTTTGGGCAAAATGAGATTACTGGGGCAATCATATGGGTTTCTCGTCCTCTACCCATAGGTATACATGCTGTATGTATACCTGTGGGTATGTACTACATCAATAATTGGTGGAGTTACGATGCTTTTAAATAACACCAAGTCCATAAGGAAGAACAACATAAAACAACTTCAAACTGCTCTCCTGTAAAATGTAGTAAATGTGACAGTGTCCTATACCTCCGACCCACAGATATATATATTCGGAAAGACAATTATTTGGATAAATCTGAAGCAAATGCATATTTATATATGACTAGTTCAAAATAAACATTTAATGATATAATTAATAAAGCATTTCATAAGAAATGCTTTTTTTAAAATAAAATTTTGTAGAAACTGAGATTAACATTTATTCTTTACAAATCAAATCCAATTGTTTTATGCTTAGGTGAAAACAATAAATACACAAAGTGAAAGATAGTTATATCTTTATTAAAATAAATAGAACATAATACATGTAACAATTGAAATCTCTTATACTTTGTCTTTATATCGAACTTTCAGAAAGACATGGTATTAATAAAACATAAACTATAAATTTGACTATCGAACACAAATATAAATTCTTATTTGAAAAATTAGTAGAAAACCAATTCATTTTGACACTCACGTTCAATTTTACATTTTCTTTTTTAAATCCGACGATTTTGTCGTCATTGAAAAGAAATAAATATCGTTTGGTTTTTATCATTTGATCAATTAACGGATATAAACACTATCAATGAGAATCGTTTTGGAACAGTTTTTAATTTTATTACAAATGCAGAAAGAAGTATACATTTTCGAATAAAACAATAAAATAAAATACTTCCCGTAGTCGCCATTATGCTATTGTCGGTGCATCGTTTGGTGCTTCAACAACCTATCGCTTAATTACTCGTTTAGTTACGACTATATAATGCTGCATTTTGTCAAAATTAATAACAACATAGATTAATTTGTAAATAATAAATTGAAACTTTCCTAATAAATGCTCAAAATCAATTTTCGGAAAAAATGATTGAACACCTGTCATTAAGCCTACCTAACCCTGTTGCTTAGAAAAAATAAATGGAATCGTCCAAAGCTCTGCAAACTCGAATTCGGGCCTGTACCGATTAATCTCATTGGTTTGTAAGTATTGTAAGAAAGCCGAACATCTTCCGCTTAGGTGACAAACTTTTTGGAACGTACTGTACTTTTTTACTAATTGTAACTGAATTTTGTTTGGCAGACCCATTCACTAACAGATGACAATGTCCTTTCGGATAGCACTGATTCTTTCGTCTATGAAAATGAATCTATAATTGAAAATGACAATCGCTCAAATGATCCTGGAAAGTGGGGCAATTTCTCGACAGAAGATGTCAATTATTGGATTAATTGTAGTCCACAAACGTGCCACAATCACTTTGGACCATTTCAATCTTCTCATTGGCTTTACGACAAAGAATCTAAGGCAAGATATTGCTCGGAAAACACTTTTTATGGAAAAAAGCAAATGGGGAGTGATATAAACGAGAATGGCTTATTTATTCTATAACAACAGGTTGCGTTTATTGTTTTGCATATAAACTATTTGCTCCTAAAGAAAAATCAAACAAACTATCCAACGAAAGGTTAATGACTGGAAAAACAATATTCAATGACATCAACATGAAAATGGGTCTTTTCACAGAGAGTATATGTTGACATACATTCAGACACAACAAAACTGACATAGCTAATGAGCTTGAACTTCAATTTCAAAAAGAGAATAACTACTGGAAAGTACTACTAAGACATCTGATACCTGTAATTATAATGCTAGCTGACCGTGGATTGCCATTCCGAGGAACAAACGAGCATTTCGGTGTTTCAGACAATGGAAATTACTTGGGTTTGTTAGAACTTATTGCTCAGTTCAACCTGTTTTTACAGAATCATATTGCCATGTATGCAGACAAAGGAAAAGAAAATCTATCGTATTTATCTAAAACAATATGCGAAGAGTTGATCAACATAATGGGAGAAAAAGTGCAGTCTCATATCTTACAAGAGGTATCTGCCGCTTGGTATTTCAGTATTTCTGTTGATTCAACTCCAGACGTTGCTCATATTGATCAACTGAGTGTAGTTCTTTGGTACATTTCGCCATAAGATGGAAAGCCCGTTGAAAGATTTGTAAGTTTTTTTGGGTTCAAAAAGTCACATAGGTGCAGAAATTGTGGAACAAGTTTTACAATTTTTGTGCAAATCTTGCAACTTAAACTTTAAGAACTGCAGAGGCCAGTCCTATGATAATGCCGCAAACATGTCCGGAATCTATCTAGGTATGCAAGCGATGATATTAAATGAGAATAGATGTGCGATTTACATACCATGCATGGAGCATTCGTTGAATTTGGTTGGACAAACTGCCGTAAAATGCTGTTTGTTTGCAGTCAATTTTTTTTCTATTGTACAATTATTGTACATATTTTTTCATGTTCAGTGCATCAGTGGGACATTTTAAAGTGATATATAGGAAATGAAAAAGTGTTGAAGTCTATCAGAAATGTGTTGGGAAGCTCACGCGAATGCTACTGCGGTGATTCTTAATTCATTTTCCGAAATTTCAGCAGCTTTGAATGACATTGTTTACGATTCGTTTCAAAAAAGTGACAGTAGATATGAAGCCAAATGTATTGCAAATATGATGCAGACTTGAATTTGTTTTTATGCTAGTATTGTGGTGCAATATATTAAATAATTTTCGAGCAACAAGTAAAAGCTCTGCAGTCAGAGCAAATTGATTTAAAAAAGGTGCTTTGATGTACAAATCGTTGGAGTGCATGTTAGATGAAATGAGAGAAAACTTCAACGAGTTCGAGAATCAAGTCAAATTAATTTTGCCTGAAACAGATTATTCGAATGTTGCATCGGTGCAGAAAAACAAGATCTAAGAGAGATATACTCCAGAAGTGGTATTGTCTGCTCGTGATAACTTTTGTATCAATGGGTTTATTTCTATTGTAGATACTTTGAGAAGAGAAATTAATGAGAGAGGCAAAATTTATTTGGAGATTTCTGAAAGATTTTCTTTTTTGGTTGATTTTACTCTAACAGAAACTAAATACCAAGAAGCGATTTCAAATTTGGTGCATTTTTATTTGGACAATTTAGAAGAAGTTTATTCTGAACTGAAACAGTTTCACAGCTATATTAAATCAAAGTTCGTATCAAAAACTCAGCTTTTGTATTCTGATCTCTATGAAACTGTAATGCAAGATAAGCTAACATCCATTTTTCCAAATGTTGAAACCACTCTTCAGATTTTTCTTACACTGATAACGAATTGTTCGGAAGAGCATTCGTTTTCAAAACTGAAACGGATAAAAAATGAACAAAGAATCACCATGTGTCAAGAACAATTAGACATGTTAAGTTTGATGTGTATCGAATCAGATGTTTTACGCGAAATCAATTTTGATAACATCATCAATGATTTCCGTGTACACAAATACAGAAAAAACTTTCTAAAGACATTGTATACTCTTGTATAGATTATTGTATAGTTTTGTTAGTCTACTGTGTAGTCTCTTTCCAAATTGTGATGTTGTCTATATAACGTTATTTCAAAGTTTAATTAATAATAAAATATTTATAATTTAATGAAAAGCATAGTCTATCTTTATACCTTTCTTATATGTGTGTGTATATATAGCACATTTTGTTCTAATAAGGGCCCCAAAAAATTCTAGTGCCTAGGGCCTCGTATGTAATTAATCCGGCACTGGTACCAGGACACAAAGGGATTGTGGGCATTGAGGTTGCTGATGGGCTTGCCAAGGAAGGGGCTTCTCGTCCCTTTATTAGGCCTGAGCCTGTCCTGGGCATCAGATCTGATGCATTTGGGCGGGATGTCAGGGATTGGTTGACGGCCCAGCATCTCATTTATTGGAGGTCTACTCCTGGCCTTAGCAGGCAAAAGCTCTCATTTTGAGTTACTCTGCTCAGCAAATTAGAGTTGCTCTCACTGCACAAAAATGAAGTTAGGATTGTTACAGGCTCCTCACGAGACACATCTTAGAAGACATCTTCATTTAATTGGAATTGTCAATAGCCCTACTTGTAGATGATGTCAGGATGAGGATGAAACTCCTCTTCACATTTTGTGTGAATGTGTGGCCTTTCATGGCTAAGGTATAATCTTTTTGGGTTGTATTTTCCTACACCAGAAGATCTTGCTACAGTCCCATTGAGGAAGATACTGTCTTTTGTGACTAAGACAGGACTTCTGGGATGGTTGTTGGGGGTGCACAATAGACCATTGGTGGTCACAGTGCTAGTGCTGTGAAAGCTCTCTCCCTTCCTACATCTACATTTATTACTACTACTAAAATTATTACCATTATGAGTCATTTTTGATTTACGATGAGATTATCAAAGCATACCTATTTTAAATTGTGAGCAACTTATATATTTATTTCTTTTTCACTAATAATGCTATATTGTGTAAATTAAAGATCATTCATTTAAATTCCAATATTATCAAATTTTTTAGTTCACATGCATGTTTAAAGTGTTTCTAACTAAAGACTTGACAATCAGAGAAAAGGTGCTTTTCTCAGAGATAATTTTCTCTAAGAAGAGCAGTTTGAATCATAGTTGCTGCAAATTCCCAAGTTAAAAAGTCTGTTGAAGTCCTTTTGATTTTGCTTTTGTCAGGTTAGTGTTAGCCACTGCTTTACCATGTGACCATTAGGGAGACTTGGTAGCATGTATTATAAGAGCCTTATTGTAAATTTTAGTATGCGTATATATATAAATTTTATATAGATATTTTATAGTAAAAGAGATAGTAAATAAAAATTCAGATTTTATTTATTGGAAATATTTACTATTACATTTTTTTTTAATCTGAGATTGTTGATATGGTCCAAATAAATCTAATCAACTTGCCAAATTTAACCCTTGAGATACACATCGGAATTTTAAATCGAAATAAATTTTAGAAAAACTATAGAAATTACTAAGCCAACGAGTGGCGCCATCTATTAATGATACACTGGAATTTTGACTAATTTACCTGAAGAAGAAAAAATCTGCCTCAGCCCAGGATCGAACCGGAGAGAACCTTTGGGCTAACGTCCCAACGTCATACCGCTAGACCACCGAGGCCACATCCCAACGTCATAACCGCTAGACCACAGAGGCCAACAAGCAGATTGATGGACCTTTGGGCTAACGTCCCAACGTCATAATGCTAGACCACCGAGGCCAACAAGCAGATTGATTCTAGATCGGAAGCAGTTATATAAATTTGGAACCTACATAGGACTTCACCGAAGTCCGATGTCGGTTCCAAATTATATCTATTCCTGACCGGGCTAAATCTAGCCACAGGCCCTCAATGGCACTAGCCAGGCAACACACAGACCAGCACAGTCACTCGTTGGCTTAGTAATTTCTATAGTTTATCTAAATTTTATTTCGATTTAAAATTCCGATGTGTATCTCAAGGGTTAAATTTGGCAAGTTAATTAGATTTATTTGGATTATAATTCCCTTGAAGTTTGAATTTATGTTTGTGTTGATATGGTTTCATAAAAGTATTTATTGTAATCATCTTATGAAATTTTTGGAAATCACTTATCTAAATTATCTGCATAAAGCACCAGCCAACCAATAAGCATCATTAAATCCAGGAAACAACTGTAAAAATTGAATTTTATCATCATGTGTTATATATGTAGCTGTAAACATGTGTTATAAATTTCATTATTTAATCCAGGATAATGCTCTAAGTGTTGATATAAGAAAGCTTCACTCTATTTTTATTTCTTTTAAAGCTTTATTTTTTCTTTTGAACATTTTTAAATATTGTTATTGGTCTTTATTTTCTCTATATATCTGAAAAATACAACTTTAATTTTGGATTGTTTAAAATTTAAAAGTTGAAAACATAACTATATATCATATTTGGTTTACATAACCATGTTTTGATATAATGACTAACATGATGATACAGTGAAATAAAAATATCAAATTAAGACATGTTTATAGATTAAAAAGAAAGAAAAATTACTTTGACATTAACTGAAAAGAGATCTATGTATGACTGCAAAAAATTTGCCAAAACATCGAATTAGAATTTAATACTTGAAAAAATATATTATTTTATAAATTTATTTATTTTTTTGTTATTTAATTAGGTTTTATTCCCATATCAAGTTTAAAATAATAATTATTTATATATCATATAGTAAGGTAGAAATAAACAATTTTAAATTACATTTTATAATCACCACAAAGTATCTCAAAATATTTTTGCTAACAATATAAATGTTCAAGAAATACGTATTCAATATACCTTTGTTATTCCTGGCAAATCCACTAAAGTGAGATTTACAACACGTGAAGAGAATATTTTTAGATTAATTGTTTCTGGACAAATTCCCTGTAAAGATTTATACATACATATTATTCAAAATTAATACTTTAATTAGCTTAAATAATGCTTAATATAAAAATAATTTTAAAAATAAAATAATGAAATGCATTTATTAATGAAAAATTTTATTTGCATATTAAAATGAGAACCACATTATAGTATAAAAATTTACTTGCTTCCTAATAATAATAATAATAATAATAATAATAATAATCCCTCCTAAATCCTCCTGCTAAGCTGCATCAAAGTGGCGGAGGGGTGTACGTGGACGGAATAGGTGATGCAAGTCAGAAATCCTTCTAGTAGGGTCACCCTGGGCTAGAAGCAGGGCTGGGGAGCTGGCTTGAAATAGGTTAGGCTCCGGCTCCGGAGCTACAGTATATAAAAATGTTCAAAAGAAAAAATATTGTTATTGGTCTTTATTTTCTCTATATATCTGAAAAATACAACTTTAATTTTGCCGCGACTTTGCAAGACTACTAATTATATTAGCAATAACTTAAATTAAAACGTAGGATTTTATTACATAATTGGAAGATGCAATAGGCCTCAGATCTGGTTTTAATAAAATGGAGACCAACTGCACTTTTTTGTTTTTTTTTTTTTTATTTATCCCTTATCAGAAATTTTGAAATATTTTATTACTTGACAGTATTAAATCAAATTCACTGGCAACAAATTTTATTTTGAAGAACCAATTTTATACACAACAGTTAGATATATCAAGCTTACAGAAAATAATTTAATGATTCAGAGAAAAACAGCTGCAGCAAGAATTTTTTTTGTAAATTTTATAGCCTGATATGTATACCAAATTAGCAGGTATACCCAGCATTGCCTGGAATTTCAGGTACATAATACAGTTTATGTCACAAATCTTTATGCCAAACCTTTATGCCATCCATCATGACATCAGTATTCTGGTAATAATAACCAAATTTTAAATTAATTTAGATGAATTTATATGAATTAAGCCAGCAAATCATACTTTTCATGACTGCCATTTTTACAACTCACCAGACTGGCCAATACCCATGGTGGGGTCAATTTGAAAGCTGAAAGATGGATAATAAAGTCAATAATAAATCATGCAAAAGTATGATTTTACAACATAATCTCATTTTCAATTCATTTATTATAACATTTAGAATCCATTGGCATTTTATGTTCAATTTTAATATTAATTGAACCAGCATATCATATCATATATGATGTCAATGTCATCATGATGGTATCCATTGCTATGTCATCACAATTTTACGTAACAGTGATATTTTGTGATGTCAGCCATTATTATGTAATGATGACATCACATCAGTGCGACTACAGTAGAGTCTCCCTAATCTGACACATATGGTTCTTGTTGGATTTCAGAGATTTGTTGGATTATTGGATGTTCAATGAAAAAAAATGGAATTACACAAACAAATATTTTCCATTTATTAAGACTTTCCTGTCACTGCTCTTGCTGTTCAAATCTTTACCCCTCAATTTTATCCCAATTTTTTTTTAATGTCATAAATGGTGGCTTGTTCAACAATTTTATTCTGATTTTTTTAATGCCATAAATGGTGACTCGTCCAATACCATAAAACTGAAGTCAAATCACTAAACTTTCTCCCAAGTCAAGTTTCTTAATTATTTCTGCCTTTTCAACCACAGTCAACATTTTATTTTCGTTTTTCACTTTTTCTGATTTGTGGAATTATGTAAAAGATAAATAACAAACACTGATATAGTAAAAATACTATTTTACAGTAATCAGTGTACTGAACATAAAATTAGTCCAACTATAAGCCTGAACAGGTTGAAAAAATAAGCAGAAGGACTGTGCAGAAGCTTAGCCCTGTGAAAAAAAAGTAAGAAGTAGAAGAGTAGAGGATAGGCAAGTAAAGGTCAAAGCTTCCTACCTGAAGAAGTGGGTAGGCACTAGAGGAAGTAGAGATTTAGCAACCAACACAACTTTATTGAGAAAAACAGATACAAAAACAAAGGTACAAAAAAAAGAACAAAAGGATCATAAAAGTACAAAAATAACTGCAAAAACAGGAAGACAAAAAGTGCAGAAGTCCAAAAAAGCAGCACACACCAGTTCAGTCCAGGAGCAAAGATGTCTGACTATAGATGCTCCAAAGTCACAGAAAGTCACAAAACACAGGAAAGTCAGGATGAGGAAGTCGCAGAAGTCCATTCGTTGACAGTGGCCTCATCACAGTGATGAAGTCCTGAAGAAGTTTAAAATTCACAGAGTTTTCAGTGAAAAAGTTAAGTTTTTCACTAAGTTGTAGAGTGCTTGTTGGATCAGTTTGTCTCTCATGTTGTCAAATTTTTTGCAGTAGAAGATGTAGTGTTGAACAGTTTGTGAGAAAACCTTATCACAATCACAAGTATCGGAATTTATGATTTTAAATCTGTTAAGGTAACTGCGAAAATTGCCATGTCCTGATAATATTTGAGTGATATGAAAGTTAGGACGAACAAAAGTCTTCTTAAGTCTTTCACTAATGTTTGGCAAAAATTCAAAGGTAAGTCTGCCTTTTGGGAAAGAATCCCAAAGTTTTTGCCAGTTAGCTATGGAGTTGTTTTTGATATGTCTGTGAATGAAGCTAGCTGGAAGTTGATTGAAAACAATTTTATTGCTGATCTTAGCAACATCTTTGGCAAGTGTATCAGCTCTGTCGTTTCCCACATTGTTGGAGTGAGCTCTATGTGGCAGAAACGAAGTTCACCAAAGTTCCTGAGTGTCTGACACATTCTTGAGATTTCAATACTAAAAGGATGTGTACCTCGAGGTCTCTTTATCAAAGCAAGAGCAACTCTACTGTCCGAGATAATTTGGTAAGCAGTACCAGGTTTGTTGTTTTTAAAGATAAACTCTAAGCTTTTAAGAATAGCAAATAACTCTGCTTGCACAATGCTGCAGTTGGTGTGCAGTCTGTAGTAAGCCTGATAAAGAGTCCTTTTGTTGCGGTCGAAGATAACCAAGGCTGACCCAACGTGTTCATTCGTTTTTGAGCCGTCAGTGAAAATACTCCATCCCTCAAATCTCTCTTTGAATTCACAAAAGTAAGGATCAATCAAGTCAGCAGGATGACAGTATGAGATGTCATTTGGGGAAAGATTAAGTCCATTAGTATTTATCGTTTCAAAGGCTGTCCGAAAGTCTTGAGTGGCTTCATAGTTTTTGTTTTCAATCAATAATCCAAGATCCCTCTCAAGGGAGTGCATTGTTTTCCAGATCAGACTGCATTCAGATATCCTAAGATCAATAAGGATCATTCCCACAATGGTAAGAACAGCCTCTGAAGAAACAGCTCTACATATGCTCTACACACATGAAGTGCAATTTTTCGCTGCACGCCAAGGAGTTTTCTACAATTCAGTTGTCTGTTTAGGGCTTCCTCCCAAACTGGGGAGGCGTAGGTTATAACTGGTTCAACTGTGCCCTTATAAATAATTTTAGTGATGTGGGGATCCAACCCCAATTTGTTAGCAGCAATAGAAGTCAGTGTTTTGATGAGATCATTGGCTTTCCGAACAACAGATTCAACATGTTCTTTCCATTTGAATCTTCTGTCCACTGTAACCCCAAGATATTTCAGTGTGTCCACATTCTTTATTTTATTGTCACCAATACCAATGCTGATTCTCTTTTGCAGAATAATTGCCTGACTTTTGCTGAAATTAATTTTTTGTTTAACCTTCCAGGCCCAGTTTTGTATGTCTCTGATAACAATGTTTGCCATTCTCTCCAATTGGTCTCTGTTGTGGTGTGAGTAAAGGACGAGAGCATCGTCAGCAAATGCCTGGATTTCCACTCCATCAGGAAGTGAAGTGCTAAGTAAGTCATTTATAAGAATACACCAGAGTCCCTGCCCTGACCGGGAACCCTGTGGGAACCCTCTATTAAGGTTTTTTGTAACATTTAAGTTAGGAGTGGAGATTTGGACCTGACGGTCCTTGAATTAAATTTTTAATATCCTAAATATGTTTTTAGGGCAACTCCTTTCAGAAATTGTTTTAAGGATAAAAGGAGGCCAAGCCAAATTGAAGGCCCCACTAAAGTCAATGGAAAGAAGGAGTGCATGCTTTGCTGCCTTCCAGGGGCTTCCTCAATGAACCTTTTGACTTTGATAAGAGCGTCAATTGTGCTCTTACCGTTTTGGTATGCAAACTGATTCTCATTAAGTGGAGCAGTCTGTTTCAGGTGCCAGTTAATTCTATTGATGACAAGTCCATCAAGCACCTTTCCAATGTTAGAGATCAACGAGATAGGGCAGTAAGATTTAGGTGTGTTTTCATCAATCTTGTTTTGTTTCCTGATCAGTTTAACTTCAGCCCTCTTCCATTCTTTGGGGAAATAATCCTGTCGTAAACATTTGTTAAAAAGAATGCTGAAGGAGACAGGAATAACCTGAAATGCTTTTTTAATCATATGTCCTGTGATGTGGTCTGGTCCAGGAGATGTGTCAATACTGAGTGTTTCAATGATGTCTTGAATCTCCCAAAAGCTAAAAGGCTTGTCGTCAGGTATCAAAGGAATTTTTTCAGCAAAGTTCCTGATGTCTTTGTGGAGTTCACTATCGTCTTTGATGTCTTTGATACCTGACGACAAGTCAGGTATCAAAGGAATTTTTTCAGCAAAGTTCCTGATGTCTTTGTGGAGTTCACTATCCTCTGCTTCCACATCCATTGGGAAGAGCTGATCAAGTATATGCTCAATAGCTTCCTGAACTATTTCTGTGAATTTTCCATCAGTTTTAGTGACCATGTCCGGAACATTCACTTTAGTTCTTTTATTGAAGAGAATCTGAAGGGGACCCTTCCAAGGTTTCCTAGGATCAGAGTTAGAACAAAATTTTTTTCAAGAATCAGCTCGGCTTTTGTTTATTAAGATTTTAAATTTCTTCTTTTCCATAATGTACTCCAGTCTCAGAGTCTCCCTGTTAAAATTGTCAGTAGCTCTCCTGAACTGCTTATGTTTTCTTCTAACCAAAAGTTTTTTGGTCTGCAAGTTTTCATTCCACCAATGACATGGAAATTTTCTTTTAGTGTTACTTGATGTACTCTCCAGGAATGAAGTGATTAGGCATTGAGTGAGTTTTTCAACCAAACAGTTAATATTGATAGGTTGACGGAAGAGTTCAGCACTGTTAATCCAATTCTCACCCACTCGCTCCTGAAAAGGTCCCAGTTGGTGAATCTTTGAGAATTGATCCAGCTAAAACCAGAATTTGGAGGACAGAGGTCGAACCTAGTGAGAAGGTAACGATGGTCGCTAAGACTTTCCTCCAGCAAAGTAGAGCAATGTTGAACTCTTCTGACAAGATTTTCCGTTGCAAGTGAAACATCAATCCAAGCCTCGCCTAAAGTTGTGGAGAACAGTTCAAAGAAAGTAAACTAAAATGCGAGAGGAGGTCAGTAAGCAATTCACCCTTTTCGTCCTCAATTGGACTGTTCCATTCATGGCTTTTGGTGTTGACATCCCCATTTATCACAATGTTCCTGTTTTGAAGTTTTTCAAGCACTGTGCAGTTCAGAAAGACAGTTGTTGAAGTCTTCACTTGGAGGAAAATAGGTGGAGATGGTGAAAATATCTTGTTTATTGATTTTCAAAACAGCCACAGTAATAATGCCAGATGAAAGCTGCGGAATAAAACTAATATCTAGGCCTTCGTTGGTAACAATGATACCTGACCAAGTAACTTTTTCATTGCTGTTTTATTGAAAGATGTGCCAATTACCAAATCCTGTTATTTTATTATTCCACAAATACGGCTCCTGAATACAAACAGATCAATTGTGTGTTTATTAATAGTTTTCAGAAGATGTGAAGAAGCTGCCTTGCTTCTCTGTGCATTTATGGAGAGGAGGTTAAAATTGTCTGAGCCAGTATTTTGTGCAATGTTATCAGTAGTATTACTATTCAGATTAGTCAAATAGGGAAAAAGACTTTGATCCATGTCAGGGTTAAGTCAGCTAACCAGAGACGAAAAGATAGCTTAATATTCAGTTGTTTTTGCCATCTTAATTCTCATTCTGTTGGCAATTGAACAGTTCCAACTGAAGGCATTGTCTTGTATCCAATTTGGCATTGTCTGGGAGTGTTTTATTAGCTTTGTCAAAGTTTATGCAAAATGGTTCATCATTTTTGTGTTTGCAGTCCTTGAAACTATGTTGATCTCCACATTGGCTCATTTTTGTCTTTCATCACAATGCATTGACAAATGGTTGAAACCACATTATTTGAAACATCTCAACAATGGGAGATGATCATCTACACGGATTGTAGTCCATCCCAGAGCAATAGTACCATGAGTAAGCATGAGTCTTCTATACCTAGCTGAGACAGAGACAATGATATTGCACCTATCCTCAGGAGTCCTTTTTCCCCTGAAAGAACTGATCACTTTGGTTTCCACCTGGAACTGTTCCAGTGGCCCAGCTTCTTTAATCTGTTCATTTTGTCTGTAGATATTCTGAATGAGTTCCTCGTCGTTAAAAGAAGCTGGTGCATTAATCATAATGATTCTAGGATTTATTCTGTTTGGCAATTGTACATTTATCTTTTCTTTAAGTGACGGAATCTGCTCAATAGCTGCCTTAAGAGTTTTTCTTTGTTCATCATTTCCAACTTTCATACAGACGTTGTTTTTAGTGTTGAAGAAGGCATTGATACTAAGCCCTAACTCAGTAGGAGTCACATAGCTTTTAATTTCCTTAACAATATCCTCTATTTCAATTTGTGAGTCATTAGTTTCAGTTTGTTTTGGAGTAAGGATAACAGGATGTTCCTCCTTTAGTTTTTGGTCACCAGAGCAATTGTTTTCTTAATTAGTTTTGTTGTTCAGCTCAAGTTGGCAGCTGGAAATTTGGAGCTTCCACTTTTGAGTTTATCAGCATAAGTTTCTTTCAGAGTCAGTTGTTGAGTTTCCCTTTTTCCTTCATGATGCCTTAGATACCGTTGGCTGCCGCATGCATCTCGAGAGCCGCGGAGCGATGTTATTTTTGTCTTTTTTTTTCATACTCCCTTTCTCGTTGTTCTGCAAACTTCTAAAAATAGTCTTAACTCCCTTAGCAATCGCTTTCAAGTAGTATTCCTCAGGGTTTTCCCCTTCAGCGTTAAGTGTGAGAGTATCCAGGAGTTTATCCATTGCTTGGAAGAAGGCCTCCTGATCCATAACATTATCTTCACTCATTTTAGAAGTCATGCCTGAAAAGTCCGAACCGCGAAAACCCGCAAAAGAATACAGACAAAATCCCGAAAAAGCCCGACAGATACAAAATAACGCGAAAACAAATCAAAGAGATCACTCACCCGGAGTCCAAGTACAATAACTATCCAATGTCGATTAGTCCAGAAAATCATTGTAGAATCCAGGAGAAACCTGAAAATATCCAAGAGAGCACTTCCACTGGAGAATGGGAATCACCAGACAAAGCTGCCTATAAGTTAAGCATTTCAACCTCTATGAGGATCAACGTAGCACATCTATCGTAGCGCTCCTAGCGATTGGTGGCTATACTACCGGTTTGGTTTAATTTTAGTTGTGGAATTTATTTTAAATTATCTAAGTTTTATATTTTATTTTTGAGAGATTTAATTATCATAATTTTATATATAAATTGATACAGAACACTATATTCATTTAACAACAGGAATTCTATCTCTTACAAACTGTAAGTAAAAAATTTTGTTTTTCTTTAGTTAAGCCTAAATTTAAGCCCATGCTTATTATACATTATAGTCAGTTCAATTTATTTTTTATTTATATTATAGTAAATTTCAGCTAAGATATATTGTTCTGGTATCATTCTTAACTGTAATTTAATTTCTCTCAATAAACTTTAATTTATATAATCATTGAATTTATCAATTAAACACTTTTGACACATTGTAATATATTTGGCATGAACTTCTGTTCAGATTTATTTAATGTAAATCTTATCTAAATAAATTTGTAGTGTGTTTTCACTTTTAATTTCTTAGGTTAATTAAATTTAATACTTGATTAAAACAATCAAAGTGCAGCCATGCCTTCCTTTTAGATGCCAGCATTATGGATGCCAGATGACATCAGCTAATAAAAGCCTTCATCGATTTCCCAAATATAGTCAAAGTATATAATATTTGTATTTATAAAGATGATAGCTTTGAATACTATCGTTGACAGTATTCTTAGATTGTATTTTTATTATAATTATTGATTTAAATGATAGGAAAAATTTTATATATTGTTGTGAATGAAGCAAGAATTCGTTTAGATATATATATATAATATGATAGTATTCAAAGTAGTCTTGCCAGTGGCATGTTTAGGAGTTTAAAATTAACAAGTCACACTTCAGCAAGAATTATAATTCTTCTTCACATATATGATCAGAATATTATTTTTCTCTAGTTAACTATACAAATTTTCTGTAGTAAAAAAATTGAAGATTCACTTTACATTTGTATATGCAAAAATTAACAAAAGTTGTCATTAACTGATTTGAATACTAATAGTCAATTACAAAAAATATTAAATATTTTAATTGCATTATTAATTAATTTATTTATTTTATACTTAAAAATAGTTATTAATCTAATTTTATATCATCTCTTCATTCTTGTTAATATGGTCTATATTATTAAGATCAAAAAATTTTACTAAATTTTAAAATTTTAAATATCTTAATCTATATAACGATGAAAAGGAATTTATAGCATAATTTAATTTATATGTATTAGCTTATCATTAGATGTAACTCATTATATTTTCTTAAATTTCTTAGATGTCTGCTTTGGGTTCAAAGTTGTAATAACCCAAAACTGGGTGGAATCCCAGTAAACATTCTTCACAATAAATATCGTTTGTGTCAGGATCATTTTCATGAATGGTGTTTCATGAATCCAACTGATAAAAAAA
>AYEL01078862.1:0-40747 GCA_000484575.1 Olivierus martensii
TTTTATGACGTAGGACTTGTACCGTAGGTCCTCTTCCGCAATTCGCCGCATTGTGGCCTCACTCACACCCAATGTTTTTGCCAACTGCCTGAGAGATTGCCATGGGTCCTCTGAGATGAGCTCTTGAGCCCTTTGGACAACTTCCGATGTCCTTGACGATCTCTCCCTAGAATAGCTTTTCCTTGCCAGGTTGGCAGAACCTTCTTCAGACTTCTCTGAAGCCGCATATCTAGCAGCAACATCATAAACTATCAATCTTGGATAGTTAAAGAACCGAATTATTTCGGAAGGTGAACGTCCAGCACGAAGGTCTTCGATTATCTGTGCTCTCCAATTATATTCTGCACTCGATCTTAACTGATCAGCTATTTTGTACTTATCCTCAAATGCATCGTCTGTCTGGCTTACTAAAATGTCAGCAGCATCGTAGCGCTGACGTAAAATATGCTTTCTGGCTTACTAAAACGTCAGCAGCATCGTAGCGCTGAGGTAAAATATGGCAGGAAATTCAATTTGAAATTTGTCTGGATTTAGCTGGCGCACCCTGTACATTAATAATAACTATTGGATTTTTATTTTTACATAAATGGTGATAAATTTACGGAATTTGCAAAAAACTTTCTTTTGGATGTTTTCGGAACATTTTTTTTAAATAAAAATTTTTTTTACTTTCCAAGTTTCAAAAATAAAAATAAATTGTATTTAATTATTTGATTACATAAAATTATTCCTTGCCTCGAGGAATAATATTTTACGTAATAAATATCCAATGGATATCAACCAATGTCTGGAATCCTTAACGCCTTTATAGCTGCTTTACCCAAAGCATGTAGTTCTGCCACCAACCACTATGATGTAGTGGCGTGCCATCTTTGCGACGTTTTTTAACATTGAGTTACTACGCTTAACTTATAGGCAGCTTTGTCACCAGACTTCAATTCACAAAAATCCAGAAGTCACCAATAAGTCACACAACAAGACGAGAATCATCCAAAGTGGTAATCCATTTCCATCCGAGGGGGGAAGTCACCCAGGGGAAAAAGTCATCAACCAATCAATACTTCGAAGTGTCTAGAGTTGTAATCCACCTTTATTTCGGAAGGTGAACGTCCAGCGCGAAGGCCTTCGATTATCGCTGTTTTCTGTTTTTCACTCGATCTTAACTGATCAGCTATTTTGTAGTTATCCTCAAACGCAAGGTGAATGTCCAGCGCGAAGGCCTTTGATTATCGCTGCTTTCCGATTATATTCTGTTCGATCTTAACTGATCCCTATTTTGTACTTATCCTCAAACGCATCGTCTGACTGGCTTACTAAAACGTCTCAAATGCATCATCTTTCTGGCTTACTAAAACATCAGCAGCATCGTAGCGCTGAGGTTCAGTTCAGCAGAACTGAAGAAAATGGACAAGTGAAGTGCAGGCAGAATTCATCCACAGGAACTCAGGAACTCCAGTTAAGTGTCTTGAAACTCAATCCAATTCCATCCATCCAGGGGAAAGTCACTAGGGGATGAACAGTAGGTAAGCAGTGCTGCCAAGTAGTACTAGAGGTATCCATCCTTAGTTCGCCAATTGGCCAATAAGAAGCTCCAGAACCAGCACTCAAGTTAAAGTCAGAGAAGCACTGGGTTGGACAGTAAGTTTTCGGAATCCCAATCCAGAAACATCCACGCCGGGGGGACACAGGGGACCGAACCACCGACCAATCAGAAGTCCCAGGAAGCCACAACAGGAATCCACAGTTAGTTTTGGTCCAGCCAATCAGGAATCTCCGGTACCACCACTGAAGTACGGAAGTCAGAGAAGCTCTGGATTGAGCCACCGACCAATCAGAAGTCCCATGAAGCCACAACAGGAATCCACAGTTAGTTTTGGTCCAACCAATCAGGAATCTCCGGTACCACCACTGAAGTACGGAAGTCAGAGAAGCTCTGGATTGAGCAGGTTTTCGGAAACCCAATCCAAAAACATCCGCGCAGGGGGGATGCGCAGGGGGCCGCACCACCGGCCAATCAGAAGTCCAAGGGAGCCTCTTCAATAATCCATAATTAGTTTTGGTCCAACCAATCAGGGATCTCTAAAACTCAGAAGTCAGGAATGTGAAGTTTCAGTTTTTGCGAAAACTGAAAAAGTTGGAGAGCAAAGAGAAACACGTCCTACTCGTTCAGAAGCCAGACTCAAATTATATAAGCCTGAACAAGGTACGAATAGCGAACAATTTGTTTATGTCAGTTTCTCTTTCTCGCACATCAACAAGTTATGACATGAAAATTTCACATGGGCGGCACGACGATTTGCAGAGTGTTGGACAACTGGAAGTGTCGGACTACAGAGACTCAACTGTACTATCATCCTGAATTCAAAAGTGACAAATTTAAATGAAGGCATTTATGCTTCCACCTCAAAATGTCAATGAAACAATGGTAAGTAGCCTACAATTGATGGGGTAATTTCAATTGTAGGCTACTTACCCATGTATAGTTTAGTCCTGAAGAGTCAAGCATTGTGGAAGCCTTTGCAGAACAGACAATCATTGTATTTTATATGCAGGTAGTTCTTGACTTACAATGGTGATGCCATTGATAAATTCTGCTATTGATCCATGCAACTGACCTGGATTCAATTCCAGACTCAATGGTCTGATATATGGAAAGTATCCTTTTTTCTTTTTTTATTCTTATAGCTTTGTGTTTTTTATGTTTATTAAGATAATAAATGGGGTCATAGTAAAATTTAGTTGTGAAAAATCCATAAATTTTGGGCATTTCTAACTTATATGGCAGTGGTGTTAAAAATTTTTGAAAACTGAATTCCATCATAAGTCAAGGACTATCTGTATATAGATTATTAAATTTAGCATATATTTTAATTTATATTTTATTTATTTGTTTATTTTTATCTTTTTGTTAATATAAAACAAACTCATCTATCATATCAACTAAAAATCAGTGAACTTTACAGTTTTTAATTTTCAAAATGTTATTTTACAATATGTTCTTACTCCTAGCAGTCTTGCTTTTTTTATATATGTGATTACATATATAAAAAAAGCAAGATTATAGTTAAAATATATTGTTAATTTTATTTTGCATATGTGTGCTTGTGTGTGTTAGGATTTATTGGTCTTCAAACTTTTATGGTAATACAGTGAAAACTGAGTTCATGACCACCTGTGCAAGAAGACCACCTGACATAACGACCACGATTTATGGGAACCAAATTTTTTCCCATAGAAGTAATGCTATTTGACCCTCCATAAGACGACCACCGCATAACGCGACCACGACCATCATTTTAGTAGACTAAACAGCTTGACCAAACAAAGTGAAACTGTCTATGACGACCATAATTTTTTAACTTCGCTACTAATTGACTATTTTTATTGCTTACATTGGTATGTTTTTTGTTAAATTTAAATTTCATTAAGTTAAACCACTGCAATTGAAAAAATTGCACCGTAGGAATTTTTCCCATCATTCATACACGAGAATGATATAGAGCGCTGGAATGACGAAATCATAGTGACATTTTTATTTTAATGCGATATCTTTTTAATATGCATGCTTCTTAGATTTTTATTTTGATATGATAATTAAATTTTGTATTAAAAATGGTAAAAATCATACTTGAATGCCTATGGCGAAGTGATATAGGGAAAATAGGGAAAGTGAAAACAATCAGCCACCAGATCTGGATGTTTATATTAATCAAATGTAATCTCGTGTGATGTTAAACCATGGGATAAACGAAAAGTAAATTCCTTGAATTTAGAACAGCGAATAAAAATGATTGAAGACAGTAAGGTCTTTCTGACCAGCATTAACGGGCGGCCGGATGGCTGAGTGGTAATGTGCTGGCGTGCCACGCTGGAGGACCCGGGTCTGGTCCCGGAATTTTTCGGGGTACTGGGCCGGGCCCGGTGATCCCTGTCCTTCACCATCTGTCCCCCCTCCAAGGGTGTGGGTGCAGCCCGTGGTTAGAACTGGCCCGCCGTCTTAGTAATCTCCTTGATTGGAAAATCTGGATGTTTATATTAATCAAATGTAATCTCGTGTGATGTTAAACCATGGGATAAACGAAAAGTAAATTCCTTGAATTTAGAACAGCGAATAAAAAATGATTGAAGACAGTAAGGTCTTTCTGACCAGCATTAACGGGCGGCCGGATGGCTGAGTGGTAATGTGCTGGCGTGCCACGCTGGAGGACCCAGGTCTGGTCCCGGAATTTTTCGGGGTACTGGGCCGGGCCCGGTGATCCCTGTCCTTCACCATCTGTCCCCCCTCCACGGGTGTGGGTGCAGCCCTTGGTTAGAACTGGCCCACCGTCTTAGTAATCTCCTTGATTGGAAAGGGGGCGTAAAATATGCTTAAAAAAAAACAGCATTAAAGAAAAATTTAACTTGGGGAAAACACAGATCTGCAAAATATTGTCTCAAAAAGAAATTCTGACTGAATGGAGGAACAACGGAAATCGCAATCTTAAGTGAAACTGTAAGAAACGTATTGAAGAATTAAACAATTGAAAATAATGAAAAATTGTTGTCTCAATTAAACATCAAACACTGCTTTCCGTAGAAATTATAAAAAATATAAATGGAATGCGACAAAGCACTAATGATAGTTTTTTCCATACTAATTAAATATGTTCTGTGTTTGAATAAATGATAAACTGTGTTATAAATTGTAACAAAAGCATACGTTTCAATTTTATTAAAGCATAATCATTTTATTTCATTTAAGCATGCTGTATTATATTTAACCTGTATAAGCCGACCACCTGTACAAACGACCAATTTTGATTGGAACCAGAGGTGGTCGTCTTATACAGGTTCTACTGTGTGTATATATATATATGTTACTATAAAAGTTTGAAGACCAGTAAATTTTAACATTTACAATTATGTGTGTATATATATATATATGTTACTATAAAAGTTTGAAGACCAGTAAATTTTAACATTTACAATTATGGATAACAAAAGTGCAAATTATCTAGTAAAATATTTAAATTTCAAGCTTGTAGCAAGAGATGTCAATAATTGTTGGGAATTACTTAAAAGAATTGGTAAAAGCTCTTATCTAATTCTATTCTGTAGGTTCCATATTTCTGATATAAATAATTGATGAAATCATTGCTTTAGAAGTACAAAACATTTGCACTCTATCATGAACAAGTGTATTAGATAATAAAATTAAATTAAATTCATATTTAAAAAAATCTTTACAATAAAACTATGATTGATTTCAAATTAATTGCAGCAATCTGAATTATATATATAACAAATATAATTTTTTTCAATTTATAATATGAAAAGTATAAATTAATATTAATAGCTTTTGAAATAATAAATTTATGATGTAAAAGTGAGAAGAACAACGATAATTAATTCTCTCTAAAATTTCTATTATTATGCATATTAAATAATAAAATCTATTAAAATTATCATTTTCCAAGGATGAGTGTTACTATCAGCATAAACAGATATAGAAAAAAGCCTTTATCTATAAATTCAATATTACCACTTCCTAGGATGAATACCTATGGTTAGAATTGTAGGAACCAAATTTTTTGTGTTGTATGATCAAAACATAAATATGCATGATAAGTAAATGCATGTATGTGAAGATTGCATAAAAGTTAAATAGATAAATTTCTTATGCTGTTGTTGTTATTTTTATGCATGAATTAATAAATTGAAAGCATACTTACATTTAAAAAGAAAATATTGTTTATATTATAATCAACAGAATTAGTTCAATAGACATTTTAATTTATCTTTTAAGATTCATAATTTTTACTAATAAAAATATTACAAAATTTAAAATACGGACTTTTGTTGTTAAGACTCTATTCTTGCATCATCATAAGTTGAAGTTTTCTCATTGTGAGAATGATGAAATTCTCCATCATTTTGAAAAATCTAAAGTAACTACTCAGTTATTCAGTTTTTATGTAGTAGTTTAGATACTCTTTATTATAGTCAAAATTCTATTTTTGAGAAACTGTTTCAAAAAGTACAAAGATACAGTTCTCAAATACATCAAATTTGCATAAATGAAACTTAAGAATCTATATGAATTAATGGAAAGATTTAGGATAAGATAAAAAGCTAAAAATTTTCTAGCAAAAATTTTAATTAAGTATATTTTTAAATTAGCTTTTATATCATGAACATTATTATTAGATAATTAATGAATCAGATTCAGTTCAACAATATTGATTATTTAATTAATATAGATTAATAAAAAATAATACAGTATAAAATTTATACTTACAGGGGAAATATCTAAAATCGATAATCGTGACACTGTAATAAGCAACTATAAATATACAAATTAATATAAAATTATTTAATTTTGATCGGAAGAGCTAAAATTCAGAATTTTAAAATTCGGGTCCTTTGGTTTATGAGATTCCAATATATAAGACCTCATTTATATGAGTAAAAATAATTTTACTAAAATTTTGATATACAATTTTGAGGGATCATCTTTTACACAGGGGCAGTCAGACCTTAATCAATGTGTTTATCATGCCATGATGGGGTTATGTACGAATTAGGCGCGGTTTCTACTGTACGATTTTGTCCAGCAAAACGGATCCGTATAGCCGGTATCCTAGCAACGGCACGTTTATGGACAGCAAAATCACGGAACAGATCGACTAGACCTCTATCCTACTTTCTGCTGGATACGGATCCTTACGGATTGACGTCACCGATTCGATAGCCAATAAGTAACTACTTTGTTGTAAACGAGAGCTTTGAAAAATATGGTGGTAAACGACAAAATACTTATAAATTTGGTTGGTGAAAACGTTTGTCTTTACGACAAATCCCGAAAAGAATATCACAACAAAATATTAAAAAATAATACTTGGGATAGAATAACGGACCAACTTACACAAGATGGTAATTTCATGAACAGAATACAGTACAGATAATCGAATTGGTCTTGTGCATGTGTTCATTCTTGCTTTATAAAATATTTAGTTTTAGAATAACAAAGCATGTATTATCCACCACTATTCATCACTATATGATTGTATCTTCCTTCCAAAAGTGTTAAATTAAACATTATATTTATCAAAATCATAGATTTGATCGAAATAGATAAAACAACCTCTTTCTCCATCATGAAATAAACTTTTTCTATCGACGTCTTTGATTGGTTTATTTTTACAACATTCGTTATTGGCTACTTTGACATGACGTTTTAAAAGTTACGGATCCGTTATACGGCCTATGTGAGCACGTAAACGTTTTGCTGTCCGAATCGGAAGCTACTGGACGGCATCGTGCTGGACGAAATCGTACAATGGAAACCGTGCTTTATACAGACAAATATGATATTATCATTATTAAAGTCAGGATTGTCCAACCCACAGC
Organism: Olivierus martensii; assembly: GCA_000484575.1. Taxonomy (NCBI): domain Eukaryota; kingdom Metazoa; phylum Arthropoda; class Arachnida; order Scorpiones; family Buthidae; genus Olivierus; species Olivierus martensii. The sequence goes on from AYEL01078862.1 coordinate 7,390, forward strand.
CTAACATTGTAATAAATGTGGCCCAACATAAAATCATAAATTTCCTTAAAACATTAAGATTTTTATGCAATTAATGAAGTTAATGAAGAAAAAAGTTTAAGTTAATGAAGTTTTTATTATTTAAATACCTATCTACATTTCCTATTTCCATTTTCTAAAATATTTCTTATTTCAGTGATTAAAACTTCTTGACCTGCTCAATGATTTTTAAAAAATTTCTGAACAGTCAAAAATTATTGTTACAACATTTTTGCTTATTTGTCATAGTGGATATCATATATTATACATTATTATTAACTTTTTTGTTTAACAACTATCATTAGACTTAGTTTATTTTATCTGCAGCCTGAGACAATTTTCTTCTTCAAATATGGCCCAAGGAAGCCAAACGGTTGAACACCCCTGCTTAAAATGTCATATATAGATTTCTAGAAAAGATTAATAGTAATTCTTATGAATTCTAACTAACTTAGTAAATACTATTGCTCTAGTGTTTCACTGCTTTATACGGGATTTACTTACATACAAATTTACCTGTTAGCACTTATAAGCAGTCCGTGTCATAACAAGTTACTAAAAAATGTTTTTTATTTAACTGGAGGAGTGCTTTCGGCTTAATCTGCCATTATCAACTCTTACATAACGTTTTTAGAACATTGATTCTGGAATCAAAGAGTACAATTTCTGTTCTTTTTTAGTTTAAATTTAAAATATGAATATTCAAAAAACATTTTTAAAAAATCTTAATATACACGTGTTCACAAAACTTTTCTAGGTCGTACGAAATGTTCTAAAAACGTTATGTAAGAGTTGATAATGGCAGATTAAGCCGAAAGCGCTCCTCTAGTTAAATAAAAAGCATTTTTTAGTAACTTGTTATGACACGGACTGCTTATAAGTGCTAACAGGTAAATTTGTATGTAACTTAGTAAAACAGCATACAAAAATTCCTTCTTAAATATGTGAATTATAAAACATTTTTAATATAAATTTTTTTTTAAAAAAGCAATATTTGAAGAATCTGCATTTTCAAGGTAGAACAGTTATTTAAAAATTACAAAAACAAAAAAAAAAATAAAAGTCATACATAAGTCTTTTATTTTTTATAAATAAAATAAAAATAAAAACTAACTTGCTTTTTCTCAAACACCAAGATTTAAAATTGTTCAAAAAATCAGTCCTATATGCAAGTTATTAGACAGATTTATTTACTGCATAACGTTTTTCGGACTATTTTTAGTCCCTCTTCAGTGCTACAGTCTATCTGCTACATTCTTTTTAAAAAGAATTTGTTTACATTCTTTTTAAAAAGAATGTAGCAGATCGACTGTAACACTGAAGAGGGACTAAAAATAGTCCGAAAACGTTATGCAGTAAATAAATCTGTCTAATAACTTGCATATAGGGCTGATTTTTTGAACAATTTTAAATCTTTTATTTTTTGTTAAATTTCTATAAAACACCAATGAAAAATTCATTAAATAATTTACATTTTTGCAAAAGTATCACTTATAGCCTTAACTTTTCTTATATGTGTTAAAAATATGCTCATAAATTTTATTTAGCCATTCTGTTTGCTAATGTGCCCATTTATGTATACCAAATCTAGGTACAGTTGGACTTATGCAGTTTTTTATTTATGTGAAATTTTTTTGAATAAATTAACTATGTAAGACAGAATCTACTATATTTTATTTTAGTAGATTTTAATCATGACATTCCAAATTATGGAAAAAACCTTTATCCAGAAAACCAAAAATCTCGAGCATTCTGGATAAAAGATCCCCACACTATAAAAACTGAAGATCTATCATCATTTAACAAAAAATAATTAATCTATGACAAAAATCTTTAATTATGATTTCTAATTAATTTTCTAAAAAAAGGCAATAAAATTTGTGCCAATAAAAATAACTTACTGGTTGAACAGGATGATTTAATGAAAATGGCCAACTACTAAATTTCAATAAACCAACATTTCCATTTGTTGTGGCTCCTTCAGGAAATGCCAATATAGGAATATCTGATTCTGAAATATAAATATATTACATTTTACTTATATATATTTTAAAGGAATTTTAATATTTATCTATTTAATGAGAAACATAGAATTATTCTAATTTAAGTTTCCCTATTTTAGACATTCTAGAATGCAAATTAAGCAAATGAAGATATGGTAGGCATATCAAATCTATTACTGCTTATATTTTTTTAATAATGTGAATCTGCAGAGATTAAGCACTTATTAGCAGCTAAGACAACAAGTAATAAATGTTTAATCTCTGAAGATTCACATAATGAAGATATGGTCATGAAAGTAAATTTTAAATTAAAAAAGTATGAAGAATATAGTGGTTTAATTCATGAAGAATGAACTGAGAAGAATATAGGAAAGAATATATATAGCATAAAAAATGAAAGAAAATAATCTTTCAGAAGTGTGGCATGTTACTAGTGGGAAAAAATTATATTTTATTAAAATTATATTAATTCTGTGAAACTATTACAAAAGTTACATCTTGTAATATGCTAGCTCATAAGTTACATCTTATGAGCTAGCATGCCATATCAAAGAATGTAAACTTTAGTTTAAATTTTGAGTTTTAGAATGTTGATTTTCTCTACAGATTAGAATTGTAATTTTATTCTATTTCTGTGTTGCTGAAGATAGCTATGTAATTTGGCCAAAACTATTACAACAAATAAATGTATTTTGTGTTTCCTTTTATTCTGTTTAGTGCTGAATTTTTTGTTATTGGAAGTATTGTATATAAGCAGTTTATTCACTCAAAGAATCCATTTCAAATATTTTTAGTATACATAAAGTGCTTATTAAGCTGTTCTAGCATGCAACTAAAATTCAAAGTTTAATAAATGGCTTAAAATCCAAAATAAGATAAACAATATATTAAAGTATCTAAGAATAAAAAAATTTTGTCAAGAGCCTTTCTTTGTAATTATAATTAAAAATTTAAGTTTGTTTATATATACCACAAAACAATGCAAAATTGACATTTGCCCTGCTACAAAGAAATGAGCTCTTTTTAGAAACAATTACCAGCTACTCATGTTATGCAATATTTTCACTACCTAAGTGATAAAACGCATAATATCAAATCACAGGCATTTTTCTCAGTTGATTTTCATGCATTATAAAACATTATGAATGCATAAGAAAAGTATCAAGCAATTTCAGAAAATTTTAATTTTTTTCATAATTTTATTAAAATTAATATCAATGTTTTAATTTTTATTTGAGTCTAATATTCTGTGCTTCACCATTGCCAGGTTAATCAAAAAGTTTGAATTATGAATTAACAAATTAAGTATCCACTTTTTTTATATTAAAATTTTATAAATAATTAAGATTTTATAATTGAATTGAATTGGAATAAATAAAAATTGAATTTTATTTTAAAAAATATAGAATTTCCTTCTATAATTTATTGTTACTAATTGTTTGTAGTATATAATAGGAGTGAGGTCTGATAATGCAAATTATCCAATATTTCCAAATTATATATAAAAATTTCCAAAACATAGTATTGCATTCCATAACATTTATTATTTCCATAACAAAGTATTGTGTAAAAAACATTAATGTATATAAATGATGCGCAGATATAATTAATATTGTAGTGAATATAAATATATGGTGATAAAGGATATATCAGTTAATTTCAATATTCTCACTGCAGTTGTAATATTTCAAATCAAAAGATTTCATACATTATTTCTGAAATTTGTGCATAAAAGATCCATTCATAAGATAGTTTACAGTATAACAAATACAGTACAGTACAATATTTACAAAAAATAGAAAATAGTATAAAATTTTTAAATAATACCTTCAATATGTTTCTTGACATTCACAATAAGAACATCTCTTCCTTTTTTTACACCAAAATCTTTAAATCCCAATAACCAATTTAATGGACTGGGAAGATCCCAAACACTTGGCTAATTCAACAATAAAAAAAATAGATTAACATTTTTATTAAAATAAAATATAAAATAAATAAATTATATAAATGAAAAATTACCAGAATGGAAGATAAAACTAAATCTACTGCTAAATGATCAAGAGTTGTTAGATGGTTTGAAACAATAAGTTTAACATTTTTTACTCTATAATGATGATTCTCTTGTCTCACAATTATACCTAGAACCATGCACATTGATCTTAGAACAAATCTGAAAACTTTATTAAAATTTTATTAAACTTTCTATTGAATCTTAGTCAATATTAATTATTATTATTCAATAGAAATGTATATTTTAATTACTTATTAGTTATTCTTAGAATTTAACACTTATTTATTAAAAGAATAAAGTTTCCTCTAATATGGAAATTTTCAAGTGTTGCTTTCAGTATTATTCAAATTTTCATTAAAATTTTAATGTACCACAACAAAGTATTTTTGTTTGTAAATAGACAACAGAGTTTAAGGAAATGCTGAACAAAACAGACTTAAATCCTTATGTATTATGCTTATAGAACTATCTAAAGAGCAGTGGTTCTCAAAGTTGGCAGTACTGCCCCCAATGGGCACTAGAGCAGTCTAAGGGGACATTTGAAGCTCCAAGTGATATTGGGGACATGATATAAAAATTGGTGGGCAGTGAAAGAAATAATTGAATGAATGAATTATAAAAAAACTTTTTAAATTACTGTACATCTTATATACACAATGTTTTTATACAGCTGGAACTTGAAACAAAATCGGTAAGCTAATTTTAGTGTCATAATTAGGGTTTTTTCAAGTAACTATTTCAAAAAAGCCTTGTATTTTATGCCAAACACACTAGAGAAATGAAACTTACTTTACTTTCCCAAGTACAATTCATTTTTAAAACAATCAGAACATTATTTTTTTCAATTTCCCTTATCAGCTAGTTTTCACTACATAAACTTCGAATTCCAGTTTTGATTGCAGAAGCAGATATGTGAGCTGATCTTCTTCAGAATCACAGGAAGCACAATCTTCTTCAGATAGTCAGCATAGTTCTTCAGATATCCTGGCTTATAGAGATAGTACAGAAATTTCTCATAGCATTCCCTTTGACTTATTTAGTGGAACGAGGGTTCAGTGCAGTAATAACCCTAATTAACTAAGAAAAGATACTAGCTACAGATAACTAATTGTGGAGATTTGAGAATGTTGTTAACAAAAATTGAGTCAAATATTGATAAATTGATACAAGCTCATTCTTCTCATTGAACTTTGTTTTTGTTATTTGTTTAATTCATAGCTTCGGTCATTTTATTACACTGCTCTTTTTTTAATCTACAATAACTTTTCAGCTCGTTAAGCAGGATAAAATTAGCTTCAATAAGTTTTTTTTATAACATTAGATTTATTGTTTTATAACAATAAATCTAATGTTATAAAAAAAACTTATTGAAGCTAATTTTATCCTGTTTAACGAGCTGAAAAGTTATTGTTGTTTAATTCATATTCCCATTCTCTATGTAGTTTAGTTAAATATAACTATGTATTTACTGTTAATTTTATTAATATACAAGTAACCCAATTTCATCATTACTGTTTTATTTTCTTACATATTCTTTTAAAAAATATAGATGTGGGTTTCCTAGGGAGCATTGAGATTCAATTTTTTCTAAAAGTGGACGGTACACTAAAAAAGTTTGAGAAACACTGCTATAGAGAATAACCAGGATATTGGGGTTTAAGAAAAAAATGCACCACCTAATAACAAATGTTTGCCTATCCTAGTTCCAGTAAGCTATTTAGAATAAATTAATAGAAGTCATTTATTATCCAAATCAGTATTCATTATCTTGTTTAGTTAAATTAAAAAAATGATTATTTTTTTAATAAAAATTGATTGATTGGATAAAAAATTTATTACAGTGTATCCTTGTTATCTCGAACCTCTGTCTCAAAACCCTTGATATGTAGAAACAAATTTTTTTCCGTGCACTTTCAGCATTAAATTAATGTAATTTCAATAGTTATCTCGAAGTATTTTCTTCAAAACCCTTGTTATCTTGAATAAGTTTATAATTTTTGTGCTACAGAAATTAAAAAATACAAATTTTTCCTTACTTTTGGAGTCTAAACAAAGGATTTAAATTAAGAAAAGAACATAGATATTCTATCGATAACCAGAACAGGAACATTTTTGTGCATGCTCGGAATACTAAACATACCATACAATAGTTTCATTTTCTAAGTTTCACTTCTAATTGTTGATAGGATTTTGTCAGTATGATCATGTTTATTCAGTGATATTTTCAATCTTTGGTTTATAAGATGCAAGAGTATTTAGATACTAATTTCCATGGAAAAAAGAGTATCTTATACAGTATTAAAAACTACAGTGTATATTATTGACATAAAAAGCTTTATTTAAAATTGAACCTTGATATCTCATAAACTCTTTATATCAAATTTATTTTTGTTCCCGTGAGATTAGAGATATTGAGATTCTACTGTATTTCCACTTACTATAAAAATATCATTAATTTTTATCACATTAAATTTGGATTAAGGTAGTGTAGTTCAATCATGTTACCAAGTCTCACCAAGGATATATATGATAATGAAACCTGCCGAGAGCTCACCATGAACTGGTCAACTGAAAGGTTGAAAAATGGGCTTTAATGGACTGACCTTGATACTTTCCTGGAAAATCCAAACATATGAGACCACCAATTGAAACATAGTTCTTCAGATAGTCAGCAAATACTTTACTACATTTGCTATCCTGCAACTTAATCACAAAGTTTCAGATAATGCAACCACCAACAACTTCCTGTAGCCACCAATGCAGCTATATAAAAATTTTCCTTGAATATCTGTATATGTTTGCTACTCTAACATAAACAGATATATTCTGCTTAATGTATTTTTACTATAATGTACAGTCAATTTTACTACCATCCCCACTATAACATATTACTGCCCCACCAAAAAATAATGACATCAATCATTAAAATAAAATTTTCACCAAGATTTCCACTATTCTGAAACTGACAATATGGTAAGACCAGCACAATACGGTATATATCAGAAATGGTGTTCAACCTTTTTTACTATGCGAGCTACTTTTTTATATTAAGTTATTCAGTGATCTACTCTCTTATATAGATCACATTCCTCCAACCTGATATTTGATTATGTACAACTATGCAGTTAAATGCACTCACTCATTTCAGAGGACCCACTCTCCCAACCTTAAAAACTTTATTTGTATATTTAAAAATTTATTTATTACTTTAATTATTTTAATATTTTATTCCAATATATTTGTTTTATTTCTCTATTTTGGAAAACTAAAGTTAGAAAAAACAACAGAGTGATTACAAATAGATAGATAAGTTATAGGAAATGCTGGTTGATTAAAAAACAAAAGTTAATGTGAAATTTGGTATTGTTTGGAGTTGGCAGTATTTTTATAGTCAGGTTGATATGAAGAAGTGGCCAATTGCAGATAATCATGCAAATGATCATTTGTAATATGGTTTCTTGATTTTTTATGACATTCATATTTGAAAAAGCAGATTCTGACAAATATGTTGATCCGAAACATGGCAGAATTTTTTGAGCAATATCAGTTAATATTGGAAATTTTTCATGTGTATATTTCTAAATGATAAGAAAATTATTGAGTTGACAATTTTAATGAAAAATAAACAAACAATAGCAATACACTTAAAGAGAATTAAAAAATATTAAATAAATTATTATGTTTTCAGTTTTAATTAAATATGTAAGGAGGAATAAACAAGAGATTGACCAAAAATCGCTCTGCAATCGATCAGTCAAACACCGCTGATATATATATCATACCATATATATATTTTCATTTTTATATTTCATCATCATAAATAATTTGTTTTTTTAATATATGAATCAAAATATTAGTATTTATCATATTTCCTTGATTGTAATATGTAAATTTTTTTCACTTTTTAATTTCTTTGAAATCAGGATGTATCTTATCCTCCTCAGATTCACTACAAAAAAAACCTATTTATTTTGGGAAATTTTGAGTTTTATTGACACATACAATCATGTTTGTTTATAAAATATGTAATTTTCAAAATCTCATGATTAGTTTTTTTAAAATTTGATATGTCTTACATATTGGGTAACATTGGGTCTTTAGGCGTGCAAGTTTTTGAAAAAATGTACAATGTTTTCCAAAATGTTAAATTTATTTTTCTGAAAAATTAATTAATAAAATTTTAATACAGTTAAACTCCTCGGATGCCATGTGTCTTATAGGACACATGGCATCTGAGGAGATTATGATTGATGTTAAAATAAACTTTTCTTCATCTAATTTGTTGTTGTTGTTATCACAACATCAATTGGAAATAACAGGATTTTTCTAGCAGCAATCATTATTCTAAGCATTACAAGATATTCAAATAAGAAGAAAAGACAAGAGATAAAAAATTGAAATCAAAATAAAGCATGTGAAAGAAATTTTGACACAATGAAATGGAAAACACATCCTGCATGTGCATATATGTTCAAACACAATCACAGGAAGCACAAAATTAGTGTCTTAAATAAGTGTATAATCTATAAAATAATTTGTTTATTCTCATTTGTGTCACGTACAACTTTAGACTGAAATAGCTCAAAGACTATGCATTGAAGCTTTATAAATCCTTTTGAGTTGCAATTAGAGTTTATGACTATTAAATATTTTTTAAAATACCTGTTTTAAAAAATATTAAAAACTTTAAATATCAATAAAATTTTATAACATTCGATAGATGTTGCAATATTTCTGGCTAGAATGGTGGTTTTCTGGTAGATTATGTCATTACCTTAACTCTAAGACAATAATTATGCAAAATTTAATAGTTACAAAGGATATACAATAATTAAAATAACATAAAAATCAATAAATTGTACAAACATCTTTCATTTTAATGTATCTATATGTTTTTTTTTTTAAATCAATGATGTTTATGACGTCATGCTCTTTCTCCCACAAGAAAATAAAACTGAATATTCCCTTTCTAATCTATACAATCATTTGCCAATGGATAGCTTCATCAAATGACTTTAGGGGGAGGCAAATAAATAGTTAACCATCAATCAGACCAATTTCAGATGTCTCTTCATCCATTCACCTTGATTGATAGCTCATGTGTGTAAATGAAATACTAAAATACATTTATCTTTAAATTATTCTATCAGATGTCTCAGTTGATCAAAATACCAATCTATAGTCATGTGTCAGAATTAGGCAGTTCTATTGATGAAAACATTTGTGATAGATACTATATTTCCAATGATCATTCCTCTGAATAATAAACAGAAATAGGCACGTGTAGATTGATATCTGTTAGACTAAAAAAAAATAGTAATAAAACAACAAAAGAAGAGTAATAGACATGAAAAATACCAAATAAGTTATGTGCAAGATGATTTCAAGCCTCGAGATGGTACAATTTTAAGTTTGTAAAGTCCGGTAAAAGTAATGAAAGAGGTCAATTTATAGGTCAAAACACCAAGAGTCAAATGGTGACGTATTTGAGATATACAGTTTTATTACTATTTACTCAATTAAGATTAATTCTACCAACACAATTAAATGTACAGTCATCGTTCCATTATGTTAAAGATTCATATAAAAATGTACAGTCGATTCTCATTATTTGCAGATTCTTTTGTATACAAGGTCACATTCTTTTGTATACAAAAGAATGTGACCCTATGCTTGATTGCAGCCTCAAATTTAGATGCCCAACTTCCTGTGTATTTGTCCTTATGCCGAGATTTTAGATCTGAGGAAAAAGCAATGCAGACAAGGCTGACACAGTTTTTCAAAGCAGTTCAGAAAGACAATATGTCAACTGCCACATCAAACATCCTGCAACATCAAACAACTAGCCATCAAAAATAAAATTTTATTTACTACATAGTTAGTGTTTTGAAAAAATAAATAAAGATTACTGTTAATTAAAATATTGTTTATAACAGGGCTCAACAAACCCGGTAGCTAAGTAGCCAATTGCTACCAGAATTTCCATTTTGGCTACTGCTTACAAACAGGTGGTAGCTATTTGGCTACCGGCTAATGCAAACAGCTGATTCTAGGGATTCCGATATTGTAAAGAAGGCCGTAGTCCTAATTATATTTAAAATTCGAACCTTTAGGAGAAATTTCTTCCCTGTATGCTTTAAATTTATCACAATGTTGTTTAATGTTTTTATTATGATAGCCAAGCGCCTAAACGAATCGCTTGTTTACATTTCGATCCCAACCGCCATGTTTTCTCCACTCTCTCTCTTATTGGCTGCTGGATTTCATCTTCCATAGCCATCAAAGTGTACTTAAATATATTCATTTAAAAAAGAGATGATAATAGTCGTCAAAGTGTACTTAAATATATTCATTTAAAAAAGAGATGATAAAATATATGCATATAATTTGATAAATTTCCTTTAAAAAAACAAAAACAAAGTGTACTTTTACAAGGAAATTAACTGTTTGGATTGTGTGTTGCATTGGCAAACATGCACTAAACTTCTTTTTGAGGTAAAAACAAATTCGGTTAGTCACCTCCTTGAATAAGACTAAATGCCGTTTTCCGACGAAATTATTTTTTGTCAGAAGAAGGATTTATTCCCTTTCGATAACATTTTTTCTGTAGGCTTTTCATCATATATAACTATAGGTTTACGTTTGATAAAAATGTATTTTCCAATGGTGTCCTCGTATTGTGATTAAGTAAAATCTGCGTATTATGATTAAGTAAAATCTGGTAATAGTTTTATATCATACGTGACTGTAATGTTTATTTTTTTTATTTTTAATCCTTTTAAATAAATGTATTTTCACAATATTAATCGATTAATAAAAATATATTCGTCCCTAAACTTCACAACTCACAACAGTCGAACAATACATTACATTGTATTAACACACACATTCTACCAAAACTTATTAATGCTGAAACAACACTCGTAGAAATACACACACTTATTTATTCTGCTGCAGTCACTGTCACTACACACCTAGATCTTAAAACACTTCCAAACAAGGTGGGCACAAACAGAAAACACGACTTAAAACCTGCCTGGCAAAAATGACTCGAAAAACAAACAAACGAAATCAAAACAGAACTTAGTAGACTCACCCAATACACAAAACAATAACACACTTACAAAACTCAAGAAATCTACAGGTAGGCCTCAATTAGTGCAAATAATTGGTTCTTGCTTTATGAGATTCCAGTCATTAGCTAACCTCGTGATGAATAACCACAATACTAACTTAACACTAATTGTTTAAGAAATATTTATTTTCATATTTTACATTGTTGTTCATCATCTAAATTAATAACTTACCAGGAATTGTGTCTCATACCATCATCAAACCAACCACCAAATCAAAACCAAAAGAGCAGATCAAAAACGGAAGTGGAGCACTGCTTTATGTCGCTTAATCACATCCATTTTTTCTGTAGCGTAATCACTAACCTCTTCTTTTTTCGTTTACTGTTTTATTGTCAAAAGTGTTCTTTTTTTTATCCATTTCGATACTTTTTAAAAGAGAAAATTCTGTACTATACTGTATGTATACGATAGCAAAGCTAAATAATAGTACAGTAATGTTAAACAGTTAACGGCAAAAAGCCCATCTTTCTGATGTTTCACTCCTTCAAAGCCAAGTGACTGTTCTTGGACTGCTCCTCTTCCGGTTTTACTAACTGAAAATTAATGGTAATTTGTTAATTGACATCATAAAAGGAGACGGAGCTTTGTTAGTAAGACTGGTCTATGCTTACAACTCGCATTAATCGAATATTTGCTTGCACTAACTGAAAAACTGTATCAATTTTATAAGTCGCACTAATCAAAATCTCATTATTTGAACTCACACTAATCGATACCTACCTGTATTAGAAAGATTTTCAGAAAACTAAAAACACACACATGCAATGAAAACCACAACACACACATTAAAGAATACATAGACACACTAAAACAGAAACCTGCAGCAAAAGCACAACGCCTGAAACAATACAAAACCAGCTTAGCACATAAACTAGACAACACACTATTCACAAACAACGAAAAGACATTCTACAGAAACATAAACACTAAAGAGCCTAAACAAATACAAAACTGTGAAATACCAACACAACAATCACTCACTAGCTTCTGGTCTGCCCTGTGGGCAGTCCCAGTTACACACAACCAGAGAGCCAGCTGGATAGCTGAAGAGGAGACACGCATATTAAATGTACCAGAAATGCCCTATACCACCATTACTACTGAAGAACTCACAACTGTGAAGCCCCTGGTGTAGATGACATCCAGAATTTTTGGTACAAATATTTTACCTGTCTTCATGACTTATTGGCCAAACAATTCACACATCTCATACACGAACCAAATGATATACCTCCCTTTCTTACACAAGGCATCACTTTCATGAAACCCAAGAACACAAATACCAGAAACCCATCACAATACAGACCAATCACATGTCTACCAACACTATACAAAATTTTTGCCTCGTGTCACCAACAACATATACACACACACACACACATTGAAGAAAACAACATTCTCACAGAACAACAGAAAGGCTGCCATAGAAGTCACGTGGAGTGCAAAGAGCAGCTGATCATTGACGCAACAATACTAAAACAAGTACACAGACAACACAGACACTTACATGTAGCTTACATTGATTACAAAAAGGCATTCTATAGCATACCACATTCATGGCTTATACAGACATTGCAACTCTATAAAATCAATACCAAATACATCACATTAATACAAAACATAATGCAACACTGGAGAACAACTCTGCATGTCACCATAAATAACAATCATGTAGCCACAGAATCCATACACATTAGACATGGTATTTTCCAGAGCGATTCCCTCAGCCCACTTTAGTTCTGCCTTGCCCTAAATCCACTATCAAACAAACTGAACACATCAAACTGTGGCTATGACATTAAACGAAACCGAACAACACACTACACACACATCTCTTTTACATGGATGACATTGAACTGTATGCCTCAACACAAACACAATTACAACAGCTGTTACAAATCATGCACACATTTTCAAAAGACATGTGCATGGAGTTTGGCCTCAACAAATGCAAAACACTCCACATAGAAAAGGGAGTCCTAAAGAAAGGATGCTTCACTCTTGAAAATGGAGACTATTGAATTCGTGGAACAGGGTGAGGTGTACAAGTATTTGGGATTCCAGCAAGCCAGACTCACAAAACAGAAGAAAACTAAACAAACATTGTCAAAAAACATCCAAATGGAAAAACACAGTGAAAGCCATCAACACATTCGCCATACCAGTACTGACTTACTCCTTTGGAGTGATACAGTGGAAACAGACAGAACTTGAATCACTCCAAAGAAAAACACAAACAACACTTACGAAATACCATCACAACTACACAAAGCTACAATCGCCCAAAATCTGCCATAAAAAGAACTATTTTCCCACATAAGGAAGGTGGACATGGTCTTATTGACATCCCACATTTACACACAGACAGATTTTTAATCTGAGAGAGTTCTTCCATAAAAAACAACATACATCACAACTACACAGCTAATAAACAACATACATCACAACTATACAAAGCTATTGTCTTGGCAGATAGACCACTAAATCTTCAGAACAACACTCCATGCCAAGTAGACAACACTGCACACTGAAGCTATAGTCTTGGCAGATAGAAACATAACACCATTAAATCTTCAGAATGAAACTTCAAATCAAATAGACAACACTGCACACATACAAGAAAAGAAAACATCCTTGTTATGAGAAAAGGAACTCCATGGCAGACACCAAAATGACCTTCATAAACACTTTATAGATGCCAAAGTATCAAACAGCTGGTTAGTCAGGGGGGATTTATTTATAGAAACAGAAGGGTTTATAATATCAATACAAGACCAAGTAATAAACACGAAAAACTACAGAATATACATACTGAAAGACAGCACATTAACAAATGACACATATAGGAAATGCCAAATAGCACCCGAAACAATTCAACACATTACGTCGGGTTGCAAACTGCTTGCACAAACAGATTACCTGCGCAGACACAACTAAGTAGCAAACATAATACACCAAAAGCTTGCAATTAAGTACAGATTAATAAAAACACTCGCACCATACTACAAATACATACCAGACACAATCTTAGAAAACTCAACACGATGCTATAACGACCTGAACCTGACCTAGTTTTGTCGTTACTATTTGTTCGGACCCCACGTCCCTCCCGGCGAGGCCTTATACGTATTTTAATACGAATGTCAATATCCGAGGCATACAAAAAATCCTTTATCTCAGTAAAATACTCCATAACACAACATAACTGGAACACTTTAATTTATTAAATATAAAAAGATAACTTACATAATATGAAACAACGTCTAAATGGTCTCCCTGTGGCCAACATAAATTCGTAATCATGAGAGTCACGAAATAAGTCCTTTCTACCAGTTCGTCTATTACTGCCGACGTCGACTGCTCTCTTCCAATTCACAAGTACAGGGAGACAACCTACTCACCCTCTAACAGTAGCTTTAACCATTATCTCATTTACATTAAACTTCAACTTACAGTAAATTATTACATTATACACAATAATTTTCCAATTTATAAAAAAGAATTACATTCATTTTAATCATTGTTAACCTTTAACGGTCCTCTTAAAAAAAAATAAACATTCCCTAGGGGTCCGAAGGGTTATTCGGTTGAACCTTCATTCCAGTCTTCCAATATGGCTGCCTCCTTGACGCCTCGCTATCGGTAAGCCCATTCCTCCAGCTCTTCATACTACGACAGAACAATCTTAACAGGCAAAACCATACACCACAACAGATCAGAACACACTCATAGACAAGCAGAACAAAGTTACCTACGTTATAGACATCTCAATATCAGACACACACAACATCCAGGATGCATTCACCCAAAAAATTAGCTATATCAACACACACAACATCCAGGATGCATTCACCCAAAAAATTAGCAAATATACACAAACAACATCCAGGATGCATTCACCCAAAAAATTAGCAAATACATGACACACACAATATCCAGGATGGGCAACATCCAGGATGCATTCATCCAAAAAATTAGCAAATACACAGAACTTTTACAAGAAATTAAGTGTCTTTGGGGAATACAAAAGTTAGTCATAGTACCTATCATTATTTCCTCAATAGGAGTAATCTCTCACACGCTACACAAAAGCCTCAAAACACAAGATCTACATCCCAAGATATACGTAACACTTCAAAAAGCATCACTACTCAATACATGCAACATAGTGTTTCTCACACTACACAGACAGTTTAGCTAATGATGTTTAATTGAGAGTTATGTCTTCACTCATGTCCGACATAGCACTTTGCCCCAGAGATACTCCCTGCCCACATTGATCTACTATAATATTAATAATAATAATTTGTTTATCCTCATTAGTGTTACATACAACTTTAAACTGAAATATCTTGAAGAATATGCAATGAAACTATAAATCTTTTTGATTTAAATTTCTATGAATTGCACTTAGAGTTTGTGACTATTAAATATTTTTTTTTTAAATAACCATTCTAAAAAAATATTTTTCAAACTTAATACAGTCGATTCTGCTTAATTGGGACATGTTGGGCCTAATCCATTTTGGCTCAATTAAGCGGCTGCCCCAATTAAATGAACTATTAATAAATTCTAAAATAAAAATGTAATACGTAGATAAATAAATAAATAGGTAAAAAATAATAATTAAGTACCTATTTTAATTCTTTATTAAACCAAAATACAGAAAATATTTGTATTATAAATAGTGAAGAAAAAATAATACTTATATGATAAATTTTACAATTTCATTTCTTGGCATCTTAGCAAAGATTAAAAATTTTAAATAAAATCAACACTGTAAATGATAATTGCTATAGTAATGGTAGCCTCTTAAAAAGATGCATAAATTGCCAGACGCACAATGATAGATAACTGATTTGCATAATGCTAGTGTTGCCAAATATTAGTGTACGTATTGTTGACATACTTTCGAAAAATCCCTAAAATATATCAAAAATTGCTAAATTCTTTTTCTGCTACTGTCCCAGTTAAGTGAAAAGTTGTCCCAATTAAGCGTTTAAATTATGTATTAGTTTGGTTTCCGTTCTTTGAGATTCGACCCAATTAAGCGACTACCCCAATTAACTAGTAGTCCAGTTAAGAGGAATCAACTATATTTAGAATTTCAGCAAAACTTTATAAATAATACAATAGATGGCATGATGTATCTGCCTGGAATATTTGTTTTCTGGTGAATTATGTTATATGATGAGCTCTAAAATTCTTAAAACTGAAAAAAATATTGCTTTATTTTTACCAATCTTTATGCAAAATAAACAAGAAAATCTGAATATAAATACCTCAGGCTATTTAAAGGGGCATGACTCTTTTATTGTTTTATGGCAGCCAGTTGTTTCCTACAAAATTGCAGTAAAATTTTAAATCCTTTGTACATGGAGTGTATCATCATTAGACACACACAAGATTCGACTTGCAGTTGACAATAAGCATATGCTTGCATATCTATACATGGAGCATACACACACATTCAGTCGAGATGGCATCCAATGATGATGATGATGATGATATACTTTATTATTTTTGTTGTCGCTGAAAAAAGGAAAATAAGAATGTTTTGGGTTCAAACCAGGGTTGCAGAGTCGGAGTCAGATTTTTAAACTGCCTGGAGTCAGAGTTGGAAAAACAACTGACTCCCAACTCCTTAACTGCTCTAATGCCAACGTAACATATCAATTTAGTTTGATAAGAGTTTATTTTAATTTTTCAAGAGCAGTGTGTAGGCTCATTTCAGCCAATGATGCGGATTTTTCGTTTGATACTCAGCTCCATTGGACCAAATGAGTGCTCCTCTCACTCTGCCGGAGGGTAAATATATACATATATAAAAGAAAAATTAGATATATACATATATGAAAGAAAAATTAGAATTAAATTTAAATTTATTAAATTACCGTATATATTTGAATATAAGCTGACTCTTCGATTTCAGAGTTTGAAAATTGGTAAAAATGCGAAACCTGTGTATAAGCCTATCCAAACTTAAGGACTTAATATTTGATAAAAATCCAATGTCCAATGCAAACACTGATAATGAAACTGATTTTGAAAAATTATTGGATCAAGCAGACCATCTCCAGCGCCAAAAAAGAAAAAAAACTCGAGTTTCATACTGAAAAAAGTAAACTTACAAATATATTGCAAATAGCAAATTTCAAGGTGGAATTTAACAAACCTCTAATAGAAGTTGAACTGATTGACAGAAAATATAAATTAAATGTTAGAGAGGCCATCTCTAAATATCCTGAAATTGTAAAAGTTGCTGCACTTCTTGTAACAGCTCTGCCTCCAACACAGGTCAGCGTAGAGAGAGTATTTTCCTCACTCCATTTGATCAGAGCTGATCAGAGAACTGCAAAAAAAGCAACCTACAAATATATCGCAAATAGCAAATTTCAAGGTGGAATTTAACAAAGCTTTAATAGAAGTTGATCTCTAAATATCCTGAAATTGTAAAAGATGCTGCACTTCTTGTTACAGTCTGCCTCCAAGAAAGTAAAATTTAAAACTCTAAAAGGAAGCTTTTAATTTTTAATCTAGTGTTAATTTTATTTTAATAGACATTTATACTAGCTAGAACTTGGAATAGTTAGTTAGAAATTATATTTAAAGTAATTTTGGCGTGAACTTACTGAGGCTGTTTTGTTTGTTAGAAATAATGCTTAAATTTAATTTTGGTATTTGCCTATTTGGTATGTTAAATATATTTTAAACTTAAAAAGAAACTTTTATGTTTAATCCAGTGTTAATTTTATTTTAATAGGCATTTATATAGTTAGAACTTCGAATAGTTACTTAGAAATTATATTTAAAGTAATTTTGGCATAACTAAATGCTCAAGGATAAAATATTTTTTTTTTATTATTCAAATTTCAACAGCAATAAAACAAATCATGTAAAATTTTAAGAAGACATGCATTTTTCTTTTCAGTGCATTAAATTTGGTAATTGTTATCTCTGTTGATTTTGTAAATTGTAACAACCTATACGCAGCCTAAATTTTAGATAAATCTCTCTAAAAAATTGTAAGAAAATATGGGCCTAACTAGTATCTACAACCAAAGTGCTATAAATTAATGTAGTCAGAAGAATCACTTGCAATAATAAAATACATTTACAATATTAACTATAACTATACAGGAGTCAGAGTCAGATCTTACAAATTTTAGGGAGTCGAAGTTGGAGTCAGATTTTTTTTAAAAGATAGAGTTGGATCATTTGCTATCCGATTCTGCAACCCTGATTCAAACCTATATTGAAAGAAATGTAAAATAATAGATTATTTATTGCTGTGAGGGAATTATCAGATGATGCAAAATTTTAAACATTTTATAGAGTGGTATTTTATATTGTATATCAAATGGCAGTACTCAAAGTAAAATCTTTCCACATTATGTGTTTTTTAGGAATAGGGTTAAAACCGTGTGTTGCTTTTCCATGACAATGAGATTATTATATTTATTACAGTTATTTTAATTAAAATATATTAATATTTGAATACATATCTGTCCAGTTCATTAAATGTGTTATCTCATTCCAAGCTTTTTCTGTTGTATCCTTTTGAAAATATTCAGATTATACAAACATGGATACTTTTCAATTGTTTGTACGAATTTAATTGTAGTACTTTCACTCATTTTTTATGATATGAGTAAGTAAATCATACCAAGTATACAAACAAGCCTAGCTTTTTATGGCTAGTGAATAACAGTATAGTATGGCTGGCATCATGAAGCATGGGAAGTATGACGAATACGCCATGCTGTGCTTCGAATAAGACAAGCATTTGAAAATATGTGGCACTGCAAGCAAACAATGCCGCATCTAAGACGCATCTATGAAAATATGCTCTGTGTACAAAGGGTCTTACTGTTCTGCATGTGATATTGGGTATAGTGTATCAGTAAAGCAAGCCAATTAGAACAAAGTAAAGAATATTATTATAACTGGCACAGCAGTGCCAGTTATAATATGATTCAGGTGTGCCGAGTGCTAAATGCACATTTTAGTTTTTTCTTGGTATATCTTTATTATTGATCCTAGAGCATTGAAATTTTGCAGGTGTGTTCGTTTTGACTTCTGGTATGACATCCGCTCAACATTTCTTCCGCCCACCTTATACAGTTACTTCAATCTGTCTTAGAATATCGTTAAATTTCTCGATGGGGAAAATTTCTCGTTTATTGTCCAGTTGCATTATACTGGATATATTTCAATAGCACATAAGGGAGACATCATAGTAGATTACCCATTTTATTTGGCGATGAAATAGAGGTTCTCTATGGTCCGTACGATCCTTTGTGGCGTTGCATGCGTCACATTTCTGTGCGCTGTACCATCACATCCATTCTTTTTTTGGCTTTACCTTGTTTTCCTGTAATTTGATAAACATTTATTTTATACACAGCATTATTGAACTATATGCTTATTTTTCCTATTTACATTAATGCTGATAGTTACATTCTCATTGGGTGCAGTGCCATCTGTCCATAGGATTGTTAATATTTTATTCCTTGATATTTCTCTGCTCCATGTCATATGTCAACTTGACATATAGTTATTATTAATTATGTTTTTTCCCTTCGATACTGCCAATTTTTCTGTTTATGGTTTTGGGCAGACCCAGACTAGGTTCTTGTACACCGATACTGCATTTCGATCGCCGTTTACATATAACCGTACTTTAATGCTAGGCCCAATGAAATGCCCTTCTGTTAGGCCTTTTCCATGCTGCTAGAGTTAGCCCATTAAGCTGGTGCTATGAAAAAGGAGAATATGATTACCGACCACCAAAATGTTGAAGACAAGGGGGCAACCTATGACAATGTTCAGTGACTGATATCGACCATCGATGTGCGATTGTTTCAGATTTGGCCCGCCCCATTGAACTTGTGGGCAGGCTGGAAGTTTTGCTAACCCAATCATATTCTGCACCTCATTTAGCCAACAACTGCATTTTTGAGTCATTTCAGGCCCTTCCGGATACTAGGTCTTCCTGCATGTTCTGCAACACCCGGAGCCACAGAATATGATTGGGTCAGCAAAACGTCCACCTGCCCACAAGTTCGGTGGGATGGGCCAAATCTGAAATGGCCGCACATCGATGGTCAATGTTGGCCACTGAACATTGTTGCAGGTTGCCGCTTGTCTTCAACGTTTTGGTGGTCAATAATCATATTCTCCTTTGTCGTGCTCCGGCGGAGCATTTTTTACTAGTAGCTGTTTAACCCAATCAGTACAAGAAGCTAAGCCTAATTAATACATAAAAAACAAATAAAATTGTGAAATCTTGCTTAATATTTATCAAAATTTTTTTTGAAATTTTTAGGATTTATTAATTTTTTATTGTCATTCTAATGATGTAAATTTCTTTCACAACTTTTTATTATATGAGATCAGAAAAAAAAACAAAACTTTTATATATGAAATCTTAGTCATCCAATGAAATATTTGGTATTTTCTTATGAATAAAATAAGATATGGATGAAGAGAATCGGATATTTTAAAAAATTATTGATAAAAAAAGAAATATTATGCATATTTTTAATTAATTAATTTGTTGAAAAATGGAAAGATTTATTAAAATATTGTCACTTTTTTAATGAAATATGTTTACTGATATGTTTTTTTTCCCTTCATTTCAATAATTTTAACTTTAATCTTTTATAAATTTTCAAATTTATAACAAAAAACATAATATTGGATTGTTTGGAAAATAATTGTTTTTTTCTGCAAGTGTCATTAATTGTATTTTTGACCAGCCAACCTCATTCTAAACCCTATTGTCATTATATATTTTGACAACTGACATTTCAAGATTTATAAAAAAAAATTTTTTTTGTGATATCAAAATGAAAAATAAAATGGAGATTTTTGGCATATTTTGCTTTGTTATTTCCGAAAAGGTAAGAATGCTGTTCAAGCAAAAGAAAGTTATGTGAAATATATGGAGAAGATGTGTTTACAGAATACTAGTGCCAAAACTGGTTTGCAAAATTTCATTCTGACAATTTTGATATTAAAGAGCACCATATGCTGGAAAGTTAGTTGAAGCTGATGATGATAAAATAAAGATTTTGATTGAAGCAAACCACTGAATAACAACATGAGAAATTGCTACAAGATTGAATTTTTGAATTTGATGGTTCACAACCAGTTGAAATGACTTGGTTTCATTTCAAAGCTCAATATTTGGGTTCCACATGTTCTCAATGAAAGATTGCTCCATTGTATCGACATCGGCAATTTGCTGCTCAAACATGAAGAAAATGATCCGTTTCTGAAGTGGATTATAACTGGTGGTGAAAAATGAATTGTTTACAACAAAGTTGAATGCAAGTGATCATGATGCAGAAGAGATGAGTTGGCACAAAGCACTCCAAAACTCAATATTCATCAAAAAAGTGATGCTCTTTGTTTGGTGGGATTTCAAGGGAATTGTTTTTTGAACTTCTACCAGATAATTCCATAATTGATTCAGAAGTACTGTCACCAATTGGACAAATTGAGTGATTTCATCAAACAGAAGAGGCCAGAATTGGTTAACAGAAAAGGCGTAATGTTTCACAATGATAATGCCAGACTTCATACAAATTTGATGACTTGCCAGAAGCTGTTACATCTTGAATGTGCTACCATATTCACCAGATCTGGCCCTCTCCAATTAATTATTCTGGTCTTTACAGAACTTTTTAGATGACAAAACATTTTAATTTAAATGAGGATGTTTTGACAGTCTCATTTAAATTAACTCACTTAAAACAAAACAAATTACCAAAAATCACTGGGTTTAGTTTTTGGAAAAGAAAACATCATGAAAGCACAAAAAAAAATAGGAAAAGCTATTGCTAAAAATTCAAAAATTGGCAAAGATCAGAAATTCTATGAGCATGGAATCATGCTACTACCAGAAAGCAAAATGTATTGGACCAAAAGGTCAGTATATAATTAAATAAATTATTTATATACTATAAAAAAATTTTCCATTTTCATGAAATAACAAAATTATTTTCTGAACAGTCCTATATACAGGATGATCATAAATAAACTGACAGTACTCACAGCCTTCTGTAGCTTAATTTATCAGCCAGAATGCCACCAAATTTGGTAGGGGGACTAATGACGACATAGGAAACACAATTCCGTGAAGAAAAAATTAGTGTTGAAAGTTGCCAATAGGGGAAAATGTGGCACTGTTGTAGTCTATGCAGCTGAGAAGTTGCATAAAACGCAGGTAAAATGTCAAAATGCAAATTCACAACTATGTTAAAATGTTACAATAAACAGACAAATGAATAATTAAGAAGAAATGTCAGTGGAACATAGCACTTTATTCAACAAATTCACATCCCGGTGAGAACATAAGATCTTTTTCAATGTGACGACCGTTCAGGTGGATCACACATTGCATTCTGTAAACAACATTCTCTATGGCCAAACGTAACATGTCACCAGGAATGTTCAACACAGTCCATGATATGTTATCCTTTAAGGTCGTCAAATTCGAGATCCCACCAAGATAGACCTTGGACTTCAAATATCCCCACAGAAAAAAGTCACATGGATTGAGATCCGAGGAGCGAGGCAGCCATACAACAGGAAAAAAAGCAACTGATGACCTTTCTTCTGTAAAGTGATGGCACAACAGCTGCTGTATCAATCGACCAATGTATTGTAGTGCTCCATCCTGCATAAAGGTTATCTGATCCAGGCATTTTCTTTGCTGAAGTTGTGGAATGACAAAACTAGTCAGCATATCGCGATACCTTTGCTTGGTAACAGTACAGGTCTTTGGTCTTGTTGGAGTAATGCTTTCAAAAAAAGAATGGTACGATGATGAAATCTGCTGTGCATCCACACCAAACAGTGAGTTTTGGTGAATGCAATGGGATTTCCTGAACTGCATGGGGTTGTTCGGATGCCCAAATTCGAGAATTCTGAGTGTTAATCATTTAGGTGAAAATGGACCTCATCTCCCCACAGAATTTTCCATGGCCAAGCATTGTCGACCTCCATTCTGGCAAGAAATGTCAAAGCAAATGACAACTGTTGATCATAATCACTGTGTTTTAATTCATGTAGGTGGTCTATCTTGTATGGATATAAGTGGAGAACTTTTCGCAATACTTTCCATACCATCGAAAAACTCAAATCAAATTGTCGCATTACTCCCCGGGAGCTACTACAAGCAATGGTTCTCTGTGTCCCAGCAACAAGTGCAGTCGCAACATCAGCAATTGTCTGTTCTGATACCAGTTTCAGCCCTCTACCAGGCCGAACTGCTAAGGATCCTGTTTCTTCAAACTTATGAATCATGTTTTTCAATGCATTAATTGATAGAGGGCTTTTACGTAGGTTGTTACGGCTTCTAAACTCATGAAGAGCAGCTGCTGCATTTGATTGACGAAGATAAAACAGCTTCACAAGTAACGCACGCTGAGGTAACATGTGACGCATGCTGAACTCAGAATGCCCTTTGGAGTTTTTCTCGTAATTTTATAGCCGGAATTACTGGCGCTGCTGTCGACTATGTAATCCTGAATTTGCATTTTGATGTTTACCTACGTTGGTTTTACCTGTGTTTACTGCAAATTCTTTCTGCATAGACTACAAAGGAACCACATTTTCCGCTATCGGCGACTTTCGACACTAATTTTTTCTTCACAGAATCGTGTATCCCATGTCATCATTAGTCCCCCTACCAATTTTGGTGGCATTCTGGCTGATAGATCAAGCTACAGAAGGTTCTGAGTACTGTCAGTTTAATTATGGTTGCCTTGTATATGAAAATTGTATTTTCATACATAAACAGCTATAACATTTTCTATTCTCTAATTGGCCTTGAGATACTTTGTTCACACACTAAACCCAATAGCGCACACAGTGTAATAAAATAGGCTTGGCTGTGATTTCCCGTGAAATGACTGGACGTCATTAAACAATAAAAGTGCCATGCTCCCTTTTATAGCCTGGGGTTGTTTACATTAGGATTTTCTCATATTTTACAAAATTATTTGTAAATGTAAAGCAATAAATGAACAAATAACTAAAAATATTCTTTATTTTAACAGAATTAACCAAAATCTTGTTGTTATGAGCAAATTTTTTCAATTTTTACAAATTTTACAGCTCGTCATTCCATGTTTTAGTTAAAATTTCAAAAATAAATTTCTCTCATCCCAAAATTAAAATGAAATTACTAAAATATAATAGAATAGAAAGCAGAATCAATAAGATTCCATGAAAAATAATTCAAATTTTATGAATACAATCCATTCACATTTTCTATCCTTAGAATGGAATTAAAAAAGAAATTTTGGCATTTGGAAAATTTAGCACCAATCAGCAGAGGCATGTATTTTCACCCAATAAACACAAAAAAACCACTCCTCGATAGTTCCATTACATAACTGAGAATTGAATTTTATTTATATTGTTTATCGTTTTTTGTTCCGCAGGCTTGCTGTGTTTCCATGTCAAAAGCACTCATTGGGTTAAGTATGAGAGGAGGAGATTTTCATATATGTTGGATTTTTTTATATAAATTCAAACATTTATAAAAAAAAAATTAAAATAAAATTTATTGAAATGAAGGAAAAACATGCCAATAAATATATTTTATCAATAATGACAAATTTTAATAAATTTGTATTACTTTTGAACTAATTATAAGTATAACTTCATTAATAACAATGTAGTAATTCAGTAAAAAAATGTAGTTATTAATAACTTGCATGCTACATTTTTTTATTGAAAATTTTTCAAAATATAGTCCAATTTTTCTTAATTCATAGCTTATTACGTTCAGAAGCTTGGTAATATCCAAAAATAACAAATATTTCATTGAATGGCTAAGATTTCAAAACCCCACAGAAAATCCCCGTTTGTTTTATTTTTTATATGAGATCAAAAAATAGGATTTTTTTGATCTCATATAAGGAACTAAAACTGAAAAATTTTCATGTCTAAAATGAAGATGAAAAATGTAATAAATGATAAAAATTTCAAAAGATATCAATGAAAATGAAGCAAGATTTCACAATCTGAGTTTTTTTCATATTAGGCTTATTTTTAATATTTCTTGGACTTCATCTGGTTAAATTCCTAAATATAAAAAGTGAATCACTCTAACGAGTGATTCAATTATACACTTGATAGAGTTTAGTTTTTTAATCCAATCTTGTCAATTTTTTAATCTATGTATCAAAGCTATTCCAGTTTTGGGATGAGATAAATGATATTTTTGAAATTTTAAATAAAAATGAAATTTTTCATATGATGATCTATAAAATACTGAAAACTGAAAAAATATTGTAGGTAATAAGAAAATATTGGTTAATCCTGTTAAAATAAACAAAAATATATCTTAATCATTCATTATTTGTTTTAATTTCACCAAAATTTAGGAGAAAATTGCAAAAAACGAAATGTAAACATCTTCAACCATTTAAATGGACGTAGCAATTTTATTGATTTACAGCAGCCATTCACTTCCTGGGAAATTGCAGCAAAGCCTACTTTACCTTATGGCAAATTGGTATTGGGTGTCTTTTACAATAAACCATCTTCGATTCAATTAGAGCAATATAAAGAATATTACAGCTACAGTGAAACCCCGCTCGTGCGTTCCCGTATTGTACGACTTTCCCACTTACATTACTTTCATATGCTCTCTTGGCGAGTTTGACAACTACCTTAGCCAAGAGAGCATATGAATGTAATGTAAGTATAAGATGGGAAGAAAGTAAAGTGACTAAACAAATAAGCAACATCAACGAACTATTTACAGCAGAAAGCATCCAAATATACAAAGGTAAGCTTAACACACTATTAACAACAGGCAAGTGGATAGCATACAAAAGCCATGGAGATATCTACTGAACTAGAACACCTAATATTATAAAAAAATGGATGTATTTAGAGATGTGGAAAAAGAGCTTAAAAACAGGACTGCAAAAAGAGCAGAAAAGTTTATAGCATACAAAAGCCATAGAGATATCTACTGAACTAGAACACCTAATATTATAAAAAAATGGACGTATTTAGAGATGTGGAAAAAGAGCTTAAAAACAGGACTGCAAAAAGAGCAGAAAAGTTTTTATTTTTTTATTGCTTTATTGTTTTGTTTTAATTACTTTAATAATTTATTCTCTTTTTATCTTTATTCCATTGAATTTATTCTTAATTTTTTACTTATATTCTTATATAACATACAAAGTTATTTTTTTATTGCTTTATTGTTTTGTTTTAATTATTTTAATAATTTATTCTCCTTTTATTTTTATTCCATTGAATTTATTCTTAATTTTTTACTTATATTCTTATATAACACACTCCCTTGTAAATAAATCCAGAGAGCAAATGCAAAGAAAGAAGAAACAGAATGATTTAAATATTTATAAGATTTGAACTCTGTATTCTTAGAAGAATAGAATTGTATTTAAATTTTCTAAATTTATTGTTCTTAGTTCTAAAAGAATGTTAGAATCTTCTTTAAGAGCTGATGATGACACATAAGCTGAAAGCGCTTCTCTAGCTGATGACGCATAAGCCAAAAGTGTTTCTCTGAATAAAAACATTTTAAAGTTTTTTGCGTGATTGGTCTGCTTCTTAATGCTTTAAGTTACTTCAAAAATATAGATAAGTACCATTCAAAGCAGTAAATTTTCACAACCAAAAGTAAAGTAGAAAAGTGTGATTTGTCTGCTTCTTAATGCTTTAAGTTACTTCAAAAATATAGATAAGTATCATTCAAAGCAGTAAATTTTCACAACCAAAAGTAAAGTAGAAAATTACAAAAATTTTTACAAATAAAAAAAATTATTATTAAAAAATTGTAGGAAGAAAATTTATTATTATTTCACTATTATACAATTACTTTTAATTGAATAAAACTAAGATCAATTACATAATTTTTTATTCCATAAATATTTAATAGGTTAACTTATAAAATTTGATATTACAAAAAAATATATCTACCTGACTAAAAGATGACATTTTTCCAAAAGAGGATAAATGCAGTATTCAAACAATGGAATGAAGGCAATAATAAGAAGTGGATTAATGGTTTGCATTTGATCTGGTTTGATACGAAAGTTAGGCTAAAAATTAAAATAAATATAATTTTGTTAAAATTGAAATAAGTATTTTTTGATAATTTCTTCTAATATATTATATCAATAAGTACAATATAATTCCAATTCTCTTCTTATAGTAACTTTTTTAGATCATAAATGAGATATATCAAAATGATGATGATAATAGACATAAATATTTATACATAAAAGTACCATATAAGATATTAAAAACATTAAATATTATATGAAATTAGAATAATTTTTCTATATATTTATAAAGTTGTAAAAATAATTAATTTCAAATACAGTGGTACCTTGGTTAACGACGGTAATCTGTTCCAGGATTATTGTCGTTAACCAAAACCGTCATTATCCAAGGCGCAATTCCCCGTAGGATTTAATTGAAAATTGATTAATTCGTTCTGGCTCTTTCCCACATCCATAGTAAATATTAAAAATGCAGATAAAACTCATTTAAAATGTCCTAAAATCCAAGGCGCAATTCCCCGTAGGATTTAATTGGAAATTGATTAATTCATTCTGGCTCCTTCCCACATCCATAGTAAATATTAAAAATGCAGATAAAACTCATTTAAAATGTCCTTAAAATATATGGAAAATATCATTTATTTATTATATTTGCTACAAAAAAATTCAAATATTAAAAATGCAGATAAAACTCATTTAAAATGTCCTAAAAATATGGAATATATCACTTATTTATTATATTTACTACGAAAAATTAACATTAATAAAATGAATTCACTTATTTCTTATATTTGCCACAAATAAAAATTAACATTAATAAAATGAATTGTTCATGAAAACAGTTTTTAATAATTAACCTTAATAAAATGAATTGTTCATGAAAAGAGTTTTTAATTATCAATCTCACCAGAAGGACAATTGGGCTCACTTCGGGAGTTTTTTGATAAACGAATCTCGTAAACACTGATTAGCAGCTTATAGATTCAACGATTATTATACAGGTAACGTAAACAGTTGGGCTCACTTCGGAGTTTTTTGACAAACGAACCTGTAAACACTGATAAGCTTATAGATTCAACGATTATTATACAGATAAGATTTAATTTTGCCTTACTGATTAGCAGTTTATAGATTCAACGATTATTATACAGATGAGATTTGATTTTGCCTTTATATAGCGAACAAACAGTGACACGCATTCGTCGATTTATTGTCTATATGAACTGTTGTAGGATCTCAGACAAACTTTTTTTTCTTCTAATGGAATTCGAAACTGCGACGTCACACCACTTGCAATATATATCACAAACAAACAATAGAATCAGACTTTGTTGGCAGAATTTAAAATAATAATCGTCTAGAAATCATCTTTAAGAAACTAAAAACTAGTGAACTGTTGTACGTCTATTTTTAATTAAATAATTTGTTTTCATTACTATATGTTAATTATCATTTACTTAAATATATTTTTATATGGTTATAATTTTATTTACTATATGTTAATTATCATTACTTAAATATATTTTTATATGGTTATAATTTTATTAATTTTAATAATAATATTGTCAGATTTGAACTGATTGTGATTAAAAAAAATAACAATTAACAACTGAGCTAACGAATTACGTGATGCTCTATTTTGTCAGAAGTTCACATAATCAGGAGTCGTTAACCAAGACATTTTTTCTTATAACCACTCGTCGTTAACCAAGCACGTCGTTAACCAAGGTACCAATGTATTTAAAATTACGTAAATACTAATTGAAATAACTGAAAATTTTGCTTTCCAACTTATCCAACAATTATTTTTATGTTTATGATCAATTTGCACTATCAAAAATCATGCTGAGCTACAAATGAATCGAATAAAAACATTTTATATATTAATGACTAATAACTATAATCAAAAAGTGTATATTTAGTGAATAAAAACAGTGCATTGATTGATTGTGCAATGCAATTAAAATTAAGTAAATACTAATTGAAATAACTGAAAATTTTGCTTTTCAACTTATCCAACAATTTATTTTTATGTTTATGATCAATTTGCACTATCAAAAATCATGCTGAGCTACAAATGAATCAGTCATTAATATATAAAATGTTTTTATTCAATAACTACAATCAAAAAGTGTATATTTAGTGAATAAAAACAGTGCATTGATTGATTGTGCAATGCAATTTATGTGCGGTAATGATAAAAAATCAGTAGATGATTATGTTAATAATGAATACATTGAAGGTGTAGATTAGTCAATGGCAATATAGAGCAATTATATTTGTATTTTATTCCATTATATTGACTGAAAATGGATGAAAGTGCACTATGCTTTTGGAAGAATAAGATGGTTAGTTAAGCATATTTTAATATTCATCTTCCTGTAATTTCAAATGAAAACATAAATCAAGCATATGATTTTACTAATTGCGGAATAACTATGATAAAATAAAGATTTCATATAAGTTTGTTCCATTTTATATATTCCAAAATGACCAGCTGTTAACTGCTGAATGAAATATATGCAAAAAACAGTATTGGTACAAATTATTACATACTTTTTTCTAATGTACTTATATTCCTGATTGTATATTAAAATATCATCATATATAAAAAATAGGACTTTTAGGAAAATTAATGTTATGTGATGATATCTAGAATTCATGTTAGTCTTCTTTTTACAAAAAAATTTTACAAGAATAATTTATCTTCTCATTTTGTGGATTAATTTAGCAATCAGAGGTTCGGAATAACTATGATAAAATAAAGATTTCATATAAGTTTGTTCCATTTTATATATTCCAAAATGACCAGCTGTTAACTGCTGAATGAAATATATGCAAAAAACAGTATTGGTACAAATTATTACATACTTTTTTCTAATGTACTTATATTCCTGATTGTATACAGAATAACTATGATAAAATAAAGATTTGACATAAGTTTGTTCCATTTTATATATTCCAAAATGACCAGATGTTAACTGCTGAATGAAATATATGCCAAAAATAGTATTGGTACAAATTATTACATACTTTTTTCTAATGTACTTATATTCCTGATTGTATATTAAAATATCATCATATATAAAAAATAGGACTTTTGGGAAAATTAATGTTATGTGATGATATCTAGAATTCATGTTAGCCTTCTTTTTACAAAGAAATTTTACAAGAATAATTTATCTTCTCATTTTGTGGATTAATTTAGCAATCAGAGGTTATACATTAGTTTCAAAAAAAGATTTTTCAAATTCTATTTTGTAAGCCCAACATCAAAATATTTATTGGTGATATAAGTGGAAAGATAAATGTTCGTGTAGAAAATATAAATTTATTTTATGCATAACATTTAATAAAATCAATGAATTAAATGAGCATTACAATTAGTTTCATATTTAATTTTTTTTGATCATGAGGAAAAAAGTAAATAAAATCTATCAAGTACTTAATTACAGATTTTATAAATATCTTTTACAGACGTGATGCAGTTAAAAATTATCTTATGATAAAAGATTAAAAAATATTATATTAACTCCAAAAGGGAAATGTTCAAACTTCTGAAATAGATGTAAAGCTTGTATCAGTCCATGTGAAATATGAAATTTTATAAACTGACAGATCTTCAAAGAATATATATATTTAAATCATTTTTGCACACAACAAAAAATACAAACTTAATAGCCTATTGAAGGTTAAAATTCTGTTCTATTGTATGAATACAAGGCATCAATTTTCAATTGGATAAATGAAAATTTATTAATCAAAATAATAATTCATGTAAGTACACACAATCTTGAAAATTTTATATGAATTATTATTTTGATTGATAAAATTTTAAACTCAAATTTTATACAGAATTTAATTTTGAAAAATATTAATTTTAATGCAATGATATTTGAAATAATATATTGAAAACTGTTAACATTTAAAATACAGGAACTCCTTGAGTTATGAGCAAAACTTATGTATGAATTATGTTCAAAACTGGGATACTGCTGCTCTTTGTCCCCTAAAAATACTGCAATAACTTTATAAACTGTGTTTTTAATATATTTTACATTTGGATCAATTAAAATTTCTTATTTCACAAATTTGAAAAAAGTTGAGATTATAAAGCAAGAATTTTTGGTGTAATTGCCACCATCTTGAAATACTGCTGTAATACGTTAACTAACTGTGCAATTTTACATAGCAGAATAGTCTAGCTACCAATATTGTCATATTAAAAATTGTTGGAGAGTTTTTGAAATTTTATGAAATTTAATTTTTAAATTTCATGTTTGTAACTCAAGAAGCATCTGTAATGAAAAGAAAATATACAATTAGTTCTTTTCAGAATTTATTAATAAAATATTATGTAAATTATTTTCCTGCATTTCATAAGAATTAATTTAAAAAATAAATAAATGATTCAATATATTACTAGTATTTGTCCATCCATTCCTTGGGCTTGTAATGTCCATCTTGAACCCTGTTAAAATTTAAATGATTTTATTTTCAATTTATTTATTTTCAAATCAATCATTTTTTAATATTGTAAAAGATGCTAATGTTTTAAAATGCAAATGTAGAATTTATAATTATTATATCACCATTATTCAAAAGTTTTAATCAATTAAATGGATTATTATTATTATAAATTTATGCCACAAATTCTTTTTTGGTTTTAAATATTTTGCATTCTAACTCTGTGATAAGTAAAGAAATATCTAAAACTTTTTGTCTGCTCAAAATTTTATATTATTTTTATACATTTCATGATTTTCGTGGTAAAAAAAAGCTTCCTGTAACTTGATACTACTATGTTTTTTCTTATTAATTTTTCTAGAATTCAACATTTTAGGGAATTAATATTTTTTTAATTTAAATGATATTAACTCTCTAAAATTTCATGAGAATTGAAGCTTAATGCAATAATAAACATTCAGATCAGTCTAACTATTTATTATTTAAAAATTTTGATTCTGATAAATTATTTGAAAATAAATCTGAAAGCTGAAATTTACAAAGAAAATAAAAAAATTTAATATCTGTAAAACATTAATTATGAATTTCATTATAACAACAATTTTATTAAAAGCTAATAGATATAAGGCAAATTTTATATCTAATAGATTTTAGTTTTCTACATACTTTCTTTTAAATAAGGATTACATTCATAAGACTCAATATTTTCCACATAAACACAAAAATGTCATTACAAAATAAATTTGCATATGAGTAGAATAAATTTGCATATGTTGAATAATTATAATTATATTTATTCTAGATGAGTATAATCTCTAATTATTTTTTGTATAAACAGCTTTATAATAGTAGGAAAAGTTTCTGAAGGCATAGTAATAAGGTGACAGGTATATCTACTGCTAGCAAATTATATTAATTAAGACAAAATTATATTAAGTCTAATATATATAGCAATAAATTTGAATCTGAAAATATATTTGATAAATATAGTCAATAAGAGTTCAAAAGCTCATTAAAGTGAAAAAGAAATTTTTATTACCATAGAACTTTTAGCTTTAGTAAGCCATCTGCAGCAGTTGATTTTAACAAAGAGTTGGCTCTCTTTGTTAAAATCAACCGCTGAAGATGGCTTACTAAAGCCGAAAGTTCTACGGTAATAAAAAATTTCTTTTTCACTTTAATGAGCTTTGTGACTGCTTATTGACTATATTTAAGAAAAAGTGAAGAATATATAATAATAACAACTGTTTTTGATATATTTGATAAAATCAATGAAGGGAATAAGCAAGAAAAGTCATAAATACTCAATTATTCAATTTATTATATCAATAATCATATGAAAATAAATTTTTTTTATGAAACAATTAGAAGATTCAATGTTTAAGAAAAATTAATCAAGATATGTATTAGAGATTGTAGATTATTATATAGAATAAAATATACTTTGTTTAAATCAATGATGAAATAATTTTTGCTTTTATAAGGAAGCTATCTTCACAAATGAAAAGTGATGTATAAATTAACTTTTGTTTGCTTTAATTTGTTAAGATAAAAATTCATAAAGCAAATATTCTTAAATGATGATTAATCTATGTACAAATCTATTAATTTCTATATTGTACAATACTTTTATAAATACAAAATAATAATAATAAT